>CAOLHI010005385.1:0-70170 GCA_948474755.1 Ctenosaura bakeri
CTGTGCAACAGTGAAATATGCTGCCTCAGAGTATGGTACAGTCTCTGTCTTTGGAGGTTTTTAAACAGAGGCCAGATGGTCATCTGTTGGGAGTGCTTTGCTGTGTGTTCCTGCATGGAAGGGGGTTGGACTGGATGGCCCCTGGGGTCTCTTCCAACTCCATGATTCTATGAAATTGAAATTTAGTCCAGATAAGACAGAGGTGCTCCTGAACAGTTAAAAGACAGATCAGGGAACAGGGATTTAGCCTGTGTTAGATGAAGTTACCATCCCTCTGAAGATGTAGGTCTGCAGTTCATGCATCTCCTGGACTCAGCTTTGAACCTTGACACCCAGGTTTCTGTGGTGGCCAGGACTGCTTTCACACATTTAAAGTCTGTGCACCAACTGCATGCTTTCCTTGAAACACTGTATATAACTACTGTGGTACATGCCTTAATTACCTCCCTTTGGACTACTGCTAATGTGCTCTACTTCAGGCTGCTTTCGAAGAGTGTTCAGAAAAGTCAGCTGGTCCAAAGAGCTGCAGCCAGACTGTTAACTGGAGGAGGTTACAGAGACCGTACTACAATCTTGTTAAAACAGTTCCATTGGCTGCCAGTTTGTTTCCAGGCACAACTCAAAGTGCTGGTGATGAGCTTTAAAGCCTCTACGGCTCAGATCTGGGCTATCTGGCGGACTGTATCTTCCTGTACGAGCCTGCCAGGCACTGATATCATCAGGAGAGGCTCTTCTCTCATTCCCACCACAGTCTCTAGCATGGTTGGTGGATACAAGAGAGGGTCTTTTCGGCAGCTGCCCCTAGACTCTGGAACTCCCTTCCCAGAGAAGCCAGAAGAACAGGTTGCTTACCTGTAACTGTGGTTCTTCGAGTGGTCATCTGTGCCATCATACACTAGGAGCTTTAGCGCCTGCGCGGTAGCGTTCGGAAACTTCTAGAGCTTGTTCGCTTGGCGGGAACCCCTCCCCCACGCCGGTACTGCGCATGCTCCTCCCGCCGAACAACGGTCTCTCCTCAGTTCTGTCGTCCGCCGTAGAACCTACAGGGACCTGAAAGAGAGGGGAGGAAGGGCGGGTGTGTATGATGGCACAGATGACCACTCGAAGAACCACAGTTACAGGTAAGCAACCTGTTCTTCTTCTTCGTGGTCTCTGTGCCTTCATACACTAGGAGACTGTGTAGCTTACCGGTCGGACGGCGGGTCAGGTCCTACAGCACGGAAGCCAACACCTCACGTCCAAACCGGGCATCTCTGCGCGACCGGCAGTCGAGCCTGTAGTGGCGCACGAAGGTCGACGGTTGGGACCAGGTCGCCACACGGCAGAGTTCATGCAGGTCAACTCCTCGCAGGAGGGCCGCAGAAGTAGCCACAGCTCTGGTGGAGTGGGCTCGAAGCAGGACTGGCGGAGGCTTCCTCGCGAGCTCATACGCCAGTTGAATAGTCCTCACCACCCATTTGGAGAAGCGCTGGGTGGACACTTTGAGGCCCTTCCGACGTCGCCCATAGCAAACGAAGAGATGCGGCGTCTGTCGGAAGGAAGCAGTCCTGTCCTTGTAGAAGGCCAATGCCTGACGCACGTCCAGTGAGTGGAGGGACCGCTCCAACGGTGTCGTCGGGTTCGGGAAGAAGGCAGGCAGGATGATGTCCTGGTTGAGATGGAAACTGGACACCACCTTAGGCAGGAACGAGATGTCAGGTCTCAGGACCACCTTGTCCCTGTGGAAGACCGTGAAGGGCTCATCGGATCGAAGAGCTGTGATCTCACCCGCTCGCCTCGCTGAGGTCACCGCTACCAGGAAGGCAGTTTTCATGGTCAGGAGCCTGTCATCCGAGGTCGCCATCGGCTCGAAGGGCGGCTTTGTCAGCTGCGAGAGCACCAACGAGAGGGACCACGGCGGTAGCGGCGGCGATACCGGCGGGTAGAGATGATGTAGTCCTTTCAGGAACCGCTTAACGGTATCGTTCCTGAAGAAGGCCGAGGCAGCCGACCGTGGCGGTTGGTATGCCACGATCGCGGAGAGATACACCTTCAGGGATGGAAACGCCAGCCCCTGTTGCCGGAGGTGCAGGAGGAAATGCAGGACGGTCGAGAGCCCCGCGGGCGATACCGGCTCACTCCTCTCGTTAGCGAAGGTCAGGAAGCGTCGCCACTTGTATTGATAGTTGCGACGGGTGGATTCCTTCCTGGCCGCGACGAGGACGGTACCGAGGACGGGGTCGTCTAGTGCGATATCCTCCAGGCATGGAGGGCCAGGCGTGGCAGGTCCGGATGGAGGACTCGGCCGCCGGAGTGGGAGAGCAGGTCCGGTGTCGGTGGCAGCCGGAGCAGGTCGTCCCGTGCGGCTTGTAGCAGGGGTGCGAACCAATGTTGCCTCGGCCAATACGGGGCTACCAGGATCGCGTCGGCTCGGTCGGCGAGGATCTTCGATATCGTCCGGCCGAGCAGCGGGAACGGCGGGAACGCGTAGAGGAGTTCCCCGGTCCACGGAAGCTGGAAAGCGTCCCCGATGGAGGCGCGATCGTGGCCCGCTCTGGAACAGAATCGGCGACACTTCGCGTTTTCCCTGGTCGCGAAGAGGTCGATCGATGGTTCGCCCCACCGATCCCGAATCAGTCTGAACGCCTCTCCGGAGAGAGACCATTCGTGATGGGATGAGGTGTCCCTGCTGAGGGCGTCTGCCGTGGTGTTCTCCTGCCCGGCCAGGTGAACTGCCACGGGATGCGTGTGCAGGCGAATGCACCAGTCCCACAGGTCGAGCGCGATGTGGAGCAGGGTCGTGGAATGAGTCCCACCTTGTCTGTTGATGTACCAGACGGTGGTGGTGTTGTCCGTCAGAATCAGGACCGTGCGCCCCGCCACGGCGTGGCGGAACACCCGTAGGGCTTTCCAGACGGCGAGTAGCTCCAACGCGTTGATATGGAGAGCGGTCTCGTCGTCGGTCCATCTGTCGCGGACTCTGAGATCGCCGCAGTGGGCACCCCATCCATACAGGGAGGCGTCGGTCGTTACCGTCACCTTCGGTGTCGGCTGTTGGAAAGGCATCCCTGACATGAGATTGCGTCGCGACTGCCACCATCGGAGGGATGAGCGGACGTCTCCCGGCAGCTGCAGTCGGAGTGTCTGTTCGTCTCGCAGGGGGTCGAATATGCGGACGAACCAGTGTTGAAGAGGTCTTGCTCTCAGCCTGGCGAGATATGTCACAGCGGTCGTCGCAGCCATGTAGCCCAAGAGCTGCTGGACGCTTCTCGCAGATAACGTCGGGGCCGTACGAGCGTGAGCGGCGGCCCGGATCAGGGTTTGGGCTCGAGACTCTGGCAGGTACGCCCTGGCGGAGGTCGAGTCGAGCGTCGCCCCGATGAAGTCCAAGATCCTCGCCGGCTCGAGGTGGGACTTCTTCGGATTCACCCGTAGACCAAGGCGGGTCAGGAGTGACAACGTCATGTGGACGTCGTGGTAAAGTCTCTGTTTGCAGGACGCCACCAACAGCCAATCGTCGAGGTAAGGGAAGACAGAAGCGCCCTTCGTCCGCAGGTAGGATACCACCGGGGCCATGCACTTGGTGAAGACCCTTGGGGCAGTCGAGAGTCCGAACGGCAGCACCTTGTACTGGTAACAGGTGTCGTCGACTGCGAAGCGGAGGTACCGTCTGTGCTGCGGGCGAATGGCGATATGGAAGTATGCGTCTCGGAGATCGATGGAGGCGAACCAGTCCCCTCGATGTAGGAAGGGCAGGATCGACGGTATCGTGACCATCTTGAACCTTTTGGGGCGGATGTAGTAGTTCACCCCTCTGAGGTCTAGGATCGGCCGGAGGGTACCGTCGGCTTTCGGTACCGTGAAGTACCTGGAGAAGAAGCCTGTGGTCTTGGCCTCTTGCGGGAGCTGCTCGATCGCCCCTTTCTGGAGGAGGGATTGGATCTCTTCCAGGAGGGCCGGACTCGACGGCGTGGAGTAGTAAACGCCGCGAGGAGGAATATCGAGAAACTCGATGGCGTAGCCAAGACGGACGATGGAAAGCACCCAAGAGTCCGTGGTGACATACTGCCACTCCGCTAGGTGTCGAGCCAGTGTCGGTCGGTCTCCGAGCGCTGATGGTAGGCTGAAGAGTGGGTGTTGGTAGGTCCTGCCAGGCACATCAAAACCGAGACTTTGTCTCGGAGGAGGACTTCTTGGACGAAGCCGGGCGCCGCCTAATCGTGCGTCTGGCCGATGAGCCGGAGGACGGTCTCGACTGTCCAGACTGGGCCGAACGCTGGAACGACGAGGTGGAAGATCGTCGCCAGGATGGGCGGAAGGTGGAGGCCCTGCGGGCTTGCGTGGCCGGCTGCAGCCCGATCTTTTTGGCGGTCAGCCTCGCCTTGACGAGATTGTCCAAAGCTTCGTCTGTGGACGAATTGAATAGGCCTTCACCGTCGAAGGGGAGATCTTCAATCCTCCTTCTGGTGTCCTCCTGGATGTCGGCCGGTCGCAGCCAAGCATGGCGGCGGAGGCCGACGGATCCCGCCATGACACGGGAGGCAATCTCCACTGCGTGCCTGGAGGAGGCCATCTGGTGGCGAGCGATGGAGATGGCCTCGTTGTAGATCACGGAGGAGGCTTGGCGGATGTCCTCCGGTACCGCCTCCATCGCCGGTTGCAGGCGATCGAGCACTTTTTTCAGGTATGCCGCGAGGCAAGCCTGAGTGTTGGACAGCCTGATCTGCAAGGAGGCAGCTGAATAAAACCTCCTTGCGTAGGCGTCCAACTTCCTGCCCTCTTTGTCCGGTGGGGTGGTGTGTTGCCTGCCGGAGCCCTTCGTCTGTGCCGACTCGACGACCACAGAGTTCGGTGCAGGGTGATTAAAGAGATAACCGGCGTTATCCTTCTGCACCCTGTAGAGGTGTTCTAACCGCTGCGGTATCGGCTGAGCCGAGGCCGGTCTATCCCAGGCGGCCTTCACCAGTCTGGATACCCGGGGCAGGAGAGGCAGCGGGGCCGTGGAAGGTCGCTTCTCCTCGAAGACGGAGAAGGCTGGATCGTCGTCCTCCGGCTCCGCATCGGCGATCTTAAGGCCGAGGGTAGTGGCCATGCGGAGCAGCATCGCAGAGAACTGGTGGACGTCCTCTGGAGCAGAATCTGGGATCGGGTCCCCGAATCCCAACGGAGGAGACTCCTGGGAGGCCGCCTCAGACACCTCTGACTCCGCACTCGAGTCGTACGACTCCGAGCTCGGTGAGTCCTCTCGCCGCTCGCTTTCCGGCTCCTTCGTCGCCGCAGGTGTTGCCTTCCTAGGCTTCTCCGCAGCCGGGGCGGTGGTAGCAGCAGCGTCCCGCTTGGGATGGCTGACTACTGACTTCACCCTCTTGGTGGTGACCGGGGTAGTCTGGCAGGCTGACGTCGTCGTAGCCCGCTCAGTCACCACCGACTCCGTAGGGCGCGTCGCCGTTGCCGTGACCCTAGGAGGTGGCGATATCGCCCGATACCGTGGTGAAGGCTCCCTCGCCCTATGATATCGAGGAGAGGGAGAGCGGCTGAAGGAGCGGCGGTCCGACGGAGATCGGCTTCGGCGTCGACGGTACCGAGCCTCGTCCCCTCTAGGCGAGCGCGATTCGCGCTGTCGACGAGGTGACCGGGACCTCCGGAAGGTCTCCCAGCGACTCGGGCCACGATGGTACCGATCCCGGTACGATGGCGAATGCGACCGATAGGAGGCCGGGCGCTCTCTCCATTCAGATTCCCTCGCGTACCTGGCCACGTAGGACGCCGAGGTGTATCTGGAGGCAGACGAGCGAGGTTGTTCCTCTCTTGTCTCCCTCGGAGGCGGCGAGGCCACCGGACGCTCGGAAGAGCGGGACCGGGACCTAAAGGAGGTCGAACGCCGCTCCGGAGAAGCAGAGGGCTCTCTCTGCTGCAGGTTGGCCGACCTGCGACGGCTAAGAGGGCGGTGGCGCTCCTCCACCAGGGTTGGAGGGTCTGCCACAGGCGAGTCCGGGCGCTGTTGGGGAACGTCCTCAATCTCATCGTCCGAGAGATCGACGGACTCGCCTCGCCCTTTGGAAGGCTGCTGAGTAGGAGGAGGAGTAGGAGGTCGAACGTCCCCAGCCGGGGAGCGCTTCTTTTCCTTCTTCTTCTTCTTCTTCTCCTTCTCCTTGCCCTTGCCTCCGTCCGGAGCAGGGCGCTTTTTAGCAGGCGTCTCCGTAAGGGGAGCCTCAGCCTTCCTCGCCGTCGAGGATCCTTTTGCTGACTTGGCAGCCGCCGACAGCTTCGGGATCCTCGGTAGCGCCGAGATCGGCGTTTTCGCCGGTACCGAGCCCGATACCGACGAGGTGGACGGAACGGCAGCCGCCGATACCGTCGATGCCGTGGTCGTCTTCTTGTCGGCCATCTTGGAAGTGGAGGTCTCGTCTATCGCCCGCAGAGACTGTTCCCAACAATAAGATTTGAGTCTCGCGGAGCGGTTGCGGAGAGTTTGGGGAGTAAAATCCCGGCAAATTGGGCAAGTCCGGATGTTGTGGGACTCACCCAAACAGAAGAGACACTCCTTATGGCCGTCGTTGAGGGCAACCTTGCGGCCGCAGGACACGCACTTCTTAAAGAGCGCGGACATAAGACGAAGAACGCCAAACTCCAAAATCCAAAAAGACGAAAAACCGAAGGGGGAGTCCGAAAGAGAGGTCAAAGACAGTCCGAAAGTCCGTAAAACCGTGAAAAACAGCAAGCCAAGCACAACGTGAGAGGAACAAACTGAAGAACCTTCCGTACGCGGCGGCGGACGAGAAAGAACTGAGGAGAGACCGTTGCTCGGCGGGAGGAGCATGCGCAGTACCAGCGTGGGGGAGGGGTTCCCGCCAAGCGAACAAGCTCTAGAAGTTTCCGAACGCTACCGCGCAGGCGCTAAAGCTCCTAGTGTATGAAGGCACAGAGACCACGAAGAAGAATGGTCTCTTCTTTGTCCTTCTGTAGATAGGCTAATATCTTTCTATTCCAACACGATTTTTTTATGATAGGTTTTTAAAACCGAAAGGTTTAAAAGAACAAGCTACAGGGTGGTGCATTGTTTTAAATCGAATTTTTTTAACAGGTTTTTAGCTTTTTCGTGTATTTTATTTTTTAACACTGTGTTTTAATATTGTGCATATTTTAATTGTATTTTAATGTTCACTCTTGAATGTTTTTAAATTGTATTGTCCTTTTACATTGTAAGTCACTTTGAGTCCCAGTTTTATGGGAAAAGTGGGGTAGAACTGGTGGTAGTGGTGATGAAGAGAAGGCTGTGCAGCATAGGCCATTTCCGCACTACACTCTTATAGCGCGATTATTCCACTTTCAATATCCTATGGAATTCTGGGGTTTGCAGTTTCGGGAGGGGCCAAGTGGCCCCTCCCGAAACCGCAAACCCCAGGATTCCATAGGATGTTGAAAGTGGAATAATCGCGCTATAAGAGTGTAGTGCGGAAATGGCCACAGATTCCCCTGCACTACCTAAGCTATCTTGCTCCCTTTGGGTGTGGTAGTGGATGCTCTTATCACCAGTGTGAAAGATTCAGATGGCTATTGTACCTGAAATAGGAAGGAACGCCGTCTTGTTTTCTGTCTTGGGCTAGCTCTTGCATCAGAATTACAGCATATTCAGTGAACTTCACCATTCCTGGTGGAACTTTAGCTTTAAAGTGTAAGATGTTACCTCTAATACACTATATAATTGCATCATTTTTGTGAATTCAAGTGCTGATCGGTTACTTTTTTTAGTTAATAAGCAACACTTTAGTATAATGGATAACATACACTCAGTACTTTTAAAATGTTCTTTAAAAGTAACATTTGAAGTTCAGTCTTGATTTCATGTGGACAGAACTGCCTTTCACACATTTTAAGGTAAGAAACCATCTTTGCAGTCACAAAACCTGTTTCATCATACAGTGCAAGTCTACCTTTTTTAACATAAGCATTAACCAAAGAGCAAGGAAACTAGATGGCAAACTTCTTTTGTTCTTGTTGAGATGTCAGAATGAAGTTAGATTCACCACTGCTTTCGTAAAGAGAAAAAAAAATGGCATTATTGGCAGATGCCATAGCTGAGAAGCAATCCTCTGATGACCAAAATATTCTCATGAAAGAGACTTAAAAAGGGGTAAAGGAAAGGGAGGAATCTAGCAGCACCTTTTAAGACTGTGGTATTTTAGGAGGAGCTTTCATGGATATCAATCCACTTTTTCAGACACACCTTTCATCTTATGAAAAATGCTGTCACTTCAATACTGCTGAGCTGGCCAACTGAAATGTTATTCCTCTCTTCTTACACGTTAACTACTTACACTGCACGCAAGCAAGCTTCAATTTCTTTCCACCCTCAGATATAGCACCTCCATGTTACGGATAATGTTTGCATTTGCAGCATACTATTCTTAAGTATTTCAGAATTATATATATAAAAAAACCCCACTACTTACCATCTTTGCGCCTATCTTTACTGTATGAGTGGACTGCTGTCAGAACACTGCTACCAATCTGCACTAAAATCTTAAATTTCTTCACTGCATCTGATGAAGAATGCTGAAGCTTACCAAAACGTATACCAAATAAGTCTTCCTAGTGTTTGGGGTGCCATAAGGTTTTCTTTGTGGTATAGCAAACACTGCTATCCCTCCAGACACTTCTCTGCCATTTCCAAAGGACAGGTGTCATGTCGTTGGGTAAGAAAGGCCAAATAACTTCTTCAAAGAAGATAGAGAAGATCTAAGAACACAGCAGGTAAATGCAAACCACTGGTTTCACTTGTACAGAAGATCTATTCCTTGCAAAGGATAACGAAAGTTATATATACCGTACTGCTTTTTAAGGTTACGATAATCAACGAATCATCTGGTAGTTAGAATTTGTGTGTGCATTCGTGCATGCATGCATGTGTGTGTGTGTGTCTTAAACACTCTCCTCTGAAGGACAGAAGAAACAAAGATTCAGCAAAGGACTTCTTCACAGACGCTAGCTCCCAGAATATCTTTTGTACAGATGCATGATGATTTACCTAAAAAGTTCCTCCTTCCAAATTAGTGCAGCTTGCTGGGGTCTAAAAGCAGGGTGCTTGACAGCAACTTAGAATGAAGGGAACAGTTTGAGCTAATATACTGTTAGAAAGCATACTACAGGAGGTAATCTCTTGATACAGCGATTGAAAAACTTTCAAATCCTGCTTTTCTTCTATAGGCTATATTTTTATCATCTATTTTAAAAAAGAATTAGTATGAGATCTTTATTTTAAAAAGCAGATTACAATCACCTGCTGAATGGCAAGGCAACATGTGTGTAAATCCCATTGATTACATGCGCCTACTCCAGTTAAAACTATCAATTGGATTTATATCCAGCTATGCTCCCTTCAAGAATACATAGTGTAGTGGTTTCACCATTGGACTACAACCCTGGAAACCAGGGATTCCCTGTTCTGCCATGGAAACCCACTCTCACACACTCTCAGCCCCAGAAAACCACATGACAGGTTTGCCCTAGGGTTGCACACACAATGCTCCGTTCAATATATCGTTAAGGGCCTTGGAACTGCTATTGCCTGTCACAGCATTTCCAGTGGTTTGAACGTTGCACTCCAGGAGATGCAATTCTGAATCCCTGCTAGGCCATGGAAAACCACTGGGCATGTCTGCCTAATGGGAAGGCAATAGCAAAACTCCTCTGAATAAATCTTGCCAAGAAAAGCCCATGATAGGATCGTCTTAGGGTTGCCTTAAGTCAGAAATTACTCAAAGGCACACAACACCACTCCCTTCAGTATATCCTTGAGGGCCTGGAAGATGGGTAGGATACAAAGGGTAAGTAATTATGATCACCTGTCTAGACCTTCTTTTTAAAGGCTTCCTGATAATCAAACATTTTCCCCTCTGAAGAGGAAAATCCTTACTATCTTGCTGTCCAGAAGGGTGCTCACTTGCACCTCCATTCCTGTATTACTTGGATCTTTGATAACCTAACATTGGATTAACTCATTCTTACTCATGTATGTTTAAAACAATACCACCTGCCAAAAGAAAAGCCTACAATATTTTCTTGTACATGACAATACTCTATCTGCAGTTTAGATGGTCTGTACATTAAGATCATCTGTATGTCTAAATGGACAAAAAAAATGTTGGTGATGGGACTAGAACTACCTTCTCTGTTAAGCGGAACCATGAATGGTTCCAATACATGAAAGAATTACTGGAATTGAGAATCTATCAAAAGGCGTATCACTGCACTCTGATTCCCATTGACCTCTGACAGTGGCCAGTGCAATGGGGGGATTACGGGAACAACAGTGCATCTACATCTGATGAGCTGCTGGTTCCTCAGCCCTGCTGTGAAGTGTAGAAAGTTTAAGATAGCCTTCTGCAGACTGAAGCAGAAATAATTAATATGTTGTTCAGTTAACATGCAGGGATTGCTGCCAAACCTTGTTTTATATAGAACCATAATTCTGATGGATGTGGCAAGACAATGTAGGAAGTTGTATCTTCTGTCCATAGTTCACACATTTACTGCCACTGGAAGTACTGAAAGAAGTTTCACAAGATACTGAACACTGTTTAATACAAGAAGCCTCAGTGCCAGCACACAACGTTCTTCTGCAGAGCACTCATGCATCCCAGCTGAACTATAGTGGGCCATTTTGTCTACGTTTGTCACTTCAAATGAGGTTAAGACATTCTGGATGTTAATTTAGCCTGAGTTGAACATTCCAGCCTGCCCTTTCTAAAGCAAAAGTGTAACTGTTAACTGATATATTGCCCCCTCCCCACTCTGAAAGGAAGATTTGAAATAAACATTTGGCAAAATGGAACTGGGGAACTTGCATGTGATGCACTTGAGCTTCAGAAGCTCCTTGCAACTCCAGCCCTCTGGGGTTCTTACATTCTATCTTGTATCATTGCCATTGCTTTGAATATCAGCTCTCTGCAAAGGCACCAGTCTAATTCATACATAAACCAAAAATCTTCCTGTGGCATTGCAGTAGATGGTCGCTCTTTCCAACCATTCATTCAAATTCCACATCAGTATGTTGCCAAGCCTTTAAAATCAGCAGTATTAGGTATATTTCAAACTGTAAAAAAAGAAAAGAACCCCTCCTTGTTTTTTAAAGTGATGAAACACTGATACATTACTTAAAAGAATCCTAGGGAAACATAATTTAACTTTATTGAAATTATCCGAACACTTTGTTACATTAAATCTGATTCCCAATCGGAAACCAACCTTAAGGAAACCAGTGAGAATAGGAAAAGGTATGACTAAGGAAGAGCGCCTGGACAGCCCAGGGATTGGTACCATCGTCTATAGGAACTCACTCACTGCCTGTGAGCCCCTTAAGGAATACTGAACAGAGGCAGAGTACTGCAGGGAGATCTTCATTCAATCTTGCCAAAAATATAGTTTAATTACTGTGGTTCCAGGGTTACTGGAATGTTCAGCAACAGTATCCAAATGTGACTTTTTTGCAGCTTGTTGTTCATGCACCTATTGCCAGGAAAAGAGTACATCTCTGTGCACCTAAGGCTTCTGAGGCCTCTGGCTTTAAAGCAGACATACATCTCCCAGGAGGGCAGTGAAGCTGTTCCAGAAATTCTATAGTTTGGCCTAGAATATAATATTTCCATATGGCAAGGTCTTGAGCTTCTTCCAGAAGGGAAAGGGACTTTCCTCCAACTCTTTTTTATGACCAGTATAGCAGAACAGAATTTTTAAAAGGTACAGAGCCATTTTTGCTCATCATGACAATATTCAGTTAGGAGGAGCTGTCCCAGTGAACTTAAGCCTCCTGTGCTGCTCTTCAAGAGACAGAAGACCATCTGAAGAAAGGTCCACCCTCTCATTAGCCCTACTTCCATTAAAGGAGAATTCTGGGGTATTTTACGAACAGCTTTGGAAATACTGATGAAAGACTTCATACAACTGGTACTGAAAAAGACTTATCATGCAAAGGACAGCCACTGTTCCAAGGCTAAAGCTATAGCGATTTGTACCTTCCAGTAAGAACACGTTTAAACTCATAACAAGCCATTTTAAGTTAGGATACAGGAATCAAATATACAGGCAATTTGAAACAGCTCCAAAATGTACACCAAAGCAACCTAGCAAACATACAGAGAACCCCTCATCTCCACTTCATGTGATGGGTGAATCTGTAGAACAAATACCCTGCCTGCAGGAAGAACTCATTGCCAATTATTATTTCTGTCAACCTGAGTAGTGAGAGCAATAAATATAAAGGACAGTGTTAAAAATGCAAGTTTCATGTTGAAGCTGAGGGGATTTTGTTCAAATTTAATCCCTCCCTTGGAAAGTATTACACCACCTCTAAAATAGATAGAAAAGGGAAGAATGTGATTTCTGGCTGAGAAGAATCATCATCATTCAAGCTCCCTGGATGCTAGAAATCCAGCAATCACTAAACAAATCACTGTAAACTAGGATTGACCCATCTTCCCCCTTTCCCTTTGAAACAGTCCCTTGCAGAAGGCATCTGAAGCTAAAGTCTTCATATTTGGTTGGAAGTGTTTTGCTGTCCCATCTCAATATATACACACACAATTGCGAATAGGCACAACAGAAGGTTCAAATGTTCAACAAATCTTCATCACTGTCATCATGAAATGTTGTTGTGTTTGTTGAGTTCTGTAATTTCCGCTGGCTAAAAGTGGTGCTGCCTTTGCTTTTCTTGCTGCTATTAAGGAGGTTCGCTTTGTCACTGCTTGAAGATTAAGAGGCTTATTGTAATAAGGCCTCCCTGTGTCTAAGCCTCGAGACTGGATGTCTCTAGCTGAATGAATCTTCACCTCTGGTATTGTTAAAACTTCATCCTCGCTGTCCATGTCATCAACTTGAAGGGATGTTAGGGCATCTGATTTAACTGCTTTACTAGCAATGTGGCCATTTTCTTGCCCTTCATTTCCTGACTTGTGATTTGGTGCAGCAACTTCTTCCATGAGCCATTCCGTTTCATTTTCATTCACTTCTTCAGTATTTATCTGTTATGGTTAAGGAGATGTAATTAGTAAACAGCATTTTGTAAGATCTCCACAGATGCACTGCAGATGTTTGAAATGCACCTGACCTTGCAAAGGAACTACATCTCAGTGACAAAGTGCATGCTTTGCCCCAGCAAGCTGCAGGCCAACGGTTCAAGCCTTAAAATCTCCAGTGTTTAAAATTCTGTGTGGGATGGGTAACATTTCTGCAGCAAACCCCAGAGAGATGCTGTCAATCAGAGTAAAGAATTCTAGGCTAGATGGACAACTGGACTGATTCACTATAAGACAACATCATAGCAGCTACATTTATTATTCCTACTGGCAACTTCCTTACAGGAGTACAAATGTTTAATTCACAGGTGAGCCCAGTGCTGCTCTCCAGATGTCAATTTACAGCTCCCAGCATTTCTCAGCATTAGCTATGCTGGCCAAAGCTAATGAAAGCTACAGTTTGGCAACATCTGGGGTGTTACACTTTGCCCACCTCTGGATTAACTGAAGCAATTCCACTTAACACATGGAAAAACAAAGAATTCTAGAGGTAGATATATTTCAAACTTGTATGGCTCTTTTTGAGAAATTTCCTCCACCAACACAGCTGTGTATATTAGATTGGTGAAATCTAATTTTGTGCTAGTGATCACGGTGAAGATTTCTTCCCCTTCCTCCCTTGTGCACTATCCAGGAAACAGCTCCAGATGGTTGCCCTGTCCTCTCCTGCTTCCCCTGAAGTCTGCTGTTCCATTGACAGATCCTAAATTGCACTGTAAACTGGAATTGCTTTAGTAAATCTTTGCACGCCCTAAGAGTGTGATCTACTCATACCAGTGTGTTTTCTCTCTTGCTGAGCTTCTCTATCTCCATCTGTCTGAAAAATAAGTTCCTTAGCAGTCAGGTACTTGGCATAAATTCCCTCACATACAATCAGCCACAGGTTCTGAACATTTCCCTAGGCTATTCAGATAAGAAGATCAGAAAAAGCTCCCTAGAATACCTCCAAAACTCGGATGGGATGGAAGAATAATACCAACTCTCAACAACTGGATATTATGAATAATCAAGCTTTATATAACAAGAATTCTGTGAGTGCACTTTTTTTTATAACATCAAACTACTACCCAGTTATTTATATCTCAAGCAGCTTCAACTTACACGGATTTAAGCATCACTGATTTCAAACACAATTAACTATCATGAACACAGTTCATAGCCTTAGATAGCAAAATCTTTCAGATTTCTATATATGCATAAGAAAAGGTTACCTTTGTATACTTATAGGAAACATTTGATGTTCTCCGACAGCAATTGGCTATCTTTTGCTTCATAGTCTCTCTACAAAACAAAAAGTTAGTATTACACACTTTTAAAAGGTATCAACTATAGATCTCCTAATTCATCCCTGCCTCTGTTGATAACTGCTGGCCAAGCCCTACATCAGATTTTACAGCCAAGTGCTGAGAAATGGATGCACATTGTTCATATTTCTACTGCAATGCCTGAAAAAAAAGTTTCAGGACCTCTGGTTGAAATTAGCACTAGAACAAAAAATATACTAAGAGCAAACTCCCTTGCTCTCCATTGCAAATCTTATTCCAGAAGTAAGAAGAGAAACACGGGTAGGGGGTGAATGAACACGTTGAATGCTTCATCATAAGTGTGTGGATCTCCCCTGTGTGACATCTCTGTTCAGCTAGAAGAGGTTTTGAGATGGGCTTAACGGAGAGGACCACATTACCTGATGGCAGAGTATAACAAACATATCCATTTGACCACCCTAGAAAGTATCCATATGGGGAGAGAAGGATATCAGTATTAAATGTTTAGCATGAAAGGATGCTGTTAGCAAGCAGCTATCTCTCAAAGACAGTTGAAGTAAATGCTTCCTACAAACTGCTCTGTCAGGAATACTCATCTGCTCAAGTATGTCAAATGCTAATTCATGAATAATGGATAATTTGTTGTAGATGCAGGGTACTCACCAACCCTGTGGCCTAGAGTATCATAAACCTCATTTATGTTGGTTTGGAAACAGTGAATGACAAGACAAGCGGAAGGGACCAAGAAGTCATAAAACCATTGTAGTCTTTTTCAACTTACCTTCTTTCCTTTTTGTAAAGTAACAGGATCACTAGGCATGCTGTAAGAACCACCAGGAGCAAACTAAGTAGTGCACCTACTGCTTGGCTTCTCCCCGAGAGGCCTTTATAAGAATGATCTTCCACATATGTTTTGTCATTTGTTGTCTCTGAGGTTCTGCAGATGACACAGAAAACATTACTGTGCTTTGGCCTTTGGAAACTGTTGAGGGGTTTCATGGGCTGCAAAAGTGGGGCTAAGGAGCTGCATGCAGATGGAAGCTTGTTTCTGACACTATTTGATATCCCAATGAAGTTGCTGTGAGAGGTCATCCACAGAACTGGAACTGTGGAAGCAATATGCCAGTGGCATTCTATTTCTTTCTGTTACCTAAGTCAAGCAGGGTGAGATGGAAGACCTGATGTGTCTGGACTCTGTAATAGACTGGACTGGTCAGTAAACTGCATTCTGTTGAAATGGAAGTAATGTGTTTTGATGATCTCCTAGTCAAAGAGCAAGAGGTTCAAATCTGTCCCAGTTAGGGCTCCGCTCCCTCTGAAAGACTAGGCACTTCTTCACACTATATAATTATAGCACTCCGATACAACATTGACTACCACGGCTGTCCCCTTTGGAATCCTTGGGTTTCTAGTTTATGGAAATACTAGAGCTCTCTGACCAAGAATTTTAAATACCCCTTTCTAAACTGCACATCCAAGGGTTCCACAGGATGTTATCATGGTAGTTAAAGTGGAATCTAAGTGCTACAATTGTGTAGTGTAGAAGAGACCCCCAGTTTGCAATCTAGGAGTCCTCTTTTGATCCAGCTTTGTTACTTTAGACTTTGGGTATCTTTAATGGCACAAAATGCATTTTATCACTTTGGCTAGAGTATCAGTTGTAACCTCTCTGTGCAGCCCTGGAATTCTGATCCATGTTCTGATACCATTCAACTTTGACTACTGTAGTAAATATATATGGAGCTGCCCTTGATGACAGTTCAAAAACTATGACTAGTATAAAATGCCTAAGTTAGAATTTTGAGATTTTTCACTAGCATCATTTCTTGTCAGAATTGAGAGATATGTGTTGTCTGTCTTTCTGAGCCCAATTCAAGGGGACGGTTTGAATTTTATAGCACTTC
The DNA here is from genome assembly GCA_948474755.1 of Ctenosaura bakeri. Classification (NCBI taxonomy): domain Eukaryota; kingdom Metazoa; phylum Chordata; class Lepidosauria; order Squamata; family Iguanidae; genus Ctenosaura; species Ctenosaura bakeri. Next base: position 16,222 of record CAOLHI010005385.1, read on the forward strand.
ATGGCTTGGGACCCAGACACATACAAGATAGATTGCTGCCATATCAGTCTGCCTGAATGTTAAGACCTTCCACTGAAAGTTTTTAAATACCTCTACTACAAAAGAAGGCAAAGGGCAATAAAGAAAAGGGATTCTTCGCCCATTAGTAGCATCCCAGCTGGTGAACATCCTATCCAAAACAACACAACTTGTGCCCATTTAATTATCTTTTAGGTAACAGATTATTTTTCTTCTCAGAATTTTCTTTTTAATTTGAATGCATATCTTTAATCTCTGGTTAGTTTTGAAATTTTCCACTCTATTCCTTCACTGCTTTACTGTTATTTCAAATGCGCTGTTTGACTGTATCATTGTTTTTGTACTCCAGCTGCTCTGGGATAAATGTTTCTGAATAGTAGTATAAAAAAATCTTTAAAAAATAGTTCTCAAAAATTGTGCCAAAATATTACATAAAAATTTTCTTAAATCAGTCATTCATAAATGTTTGCAACTGAAAAACTGATCAACTGAGTGTTGTCTTTATGTGGGAACCACTCGCCAATCATGATACTCCTTTAAAAGGCTGCTAATACCTAATGCACTCGAGACTGACTGAAAAATTACTATGAACACCACACTGCATGCTAATTAATGTTACTTCAAATATGCATTCAATGTGGCCTTCTGTGAAGGGTCAGGCCTTCCTGTTAAAAAAAAGTGCACTTACACCAATGGACAGACTGCTGAAGTGTACCAAGTAAACAGGTATTGACAGTCTGACGATTCATGAAGAAACTCAGGGATCCCTTCTTTGGCCTGCTCACTGCAGTGGAAGAAAATAGTTGAGGATGCAAATTTTGTTTGGTCTCTGTTACATCTGGAGTCAGAGGAAAATACAACATCCAGATCATCATCTAAAAAAAGAGGAAAGATTGAAATGATTTCACAAGAAGTGGCAACATCTCACCGCTATTCAGCTATAAATATTCTAGAGCTATAAACTGGAGATAATATCATGTGACCGCAACTGCTCGGATTAAGCTATCAAGTCCAGTACTATCTAAATATTGTAAGATTGTCCTTCAGTTTGCAGGAAATTAACTTTGTACTGTAGCCTGCCCATCAGATGGCTGCATGCTTTCCAGATTTTAAGTAGGGTTCATCAACATATGCTCTGTCTAGAACGCATTCTATGATGGGTTGGGCAAAGTGCAGCCTGCACAGATAAAAAAGCCAACAGGCAAAACAGGGAACAAAAGATATGAAAGACAGAATTCTTTTTCATGCATTTCTCCACCTCTCTACCAAAGCTTCCAAGAGAGTAAAGGGATTATTCTGGCAATGATGAAGGACTACAGGACTATTTGGTATAGACGTACTGCACAGATGGATTTCACTTTGCTGAACCCTAACTCACTGGGTGACCTTGGGCAAGTCATACTCTCTCAGCCTCAGAGTAAGGCAAGGACAAACGCCCTCTGAAGAAATCTTGCCAAGAGCACTCTGTAATACGTTCACCTCAGGGTTGCCGTAAGTCAGAAATTACTCAAAGGTACACCACAACAATGTAAGTGCTGACAATTATAGCCCATTTCTACACAACAGTGCAGTGAAATATTTAGAAAGCAGTGAAATATTTAGAAAGCAGAAAAAAAATTAAAAAAAAAAAACCCTTCATACCAAAGTATCTAATTGTGCTGGTTACAGTATAAGTTATTAGACCAAACAGGCATTTACCTTGAATGTAATACTTTGCTTTGTCAGAAGATCCAATTCTCCGGAAACGGGGTTCTGATTGCTTAACCTGACATATGTTAGCTCCCAAGCATTCGTGGTGCTTTGAGTGAGTGATAGCAGAAAGCTGAATCTCATAAATGTAGATATCACCATTTGCCCTGACATCACCGGAGGCATTATATAATCTGAAGCAGAGCAGATTTAAATCAAATTAAAATACAAACATAACCACAGACAACCTCAAGATAAAAGTAAAAGTAGAATGTTCTGCACCTCTTTTCAACTACAGTTCATAAAAATTCTGTATTTAACATGGCCTATGTACCTCACATAAAATTTCCAAACCCAATTCTACCTAATAGGTGACCACAGCCTCTGTTCAACTAATCTGTGACTCTTCCGATATCCTCTTTGCCTTTAGCTATGTGCTGTTTTCACAGTACTATCTGCAGAACTTCACCAAATCTTACTCCAGTCTCATTTGGCTTTGAATGTTTTGCAGGCCTGAGGACCAGTTCAGAATCCTTTAATCTTCACTGTTTCAAATAATTTCTGTTTTCCACATATTATGAAATTAAGGGAGCGTACATTCCCCATCTGAATTTTCTAAATGATTTAAAGTAGCAATTACATTTTGTCTGATTTTTCTTAGACATAGTCTTGTGGAACAATTTTAGCCTTACCTTCTCTACTGGCTTTAATATAAATGGGAAAGGCTACTTACTTGTAATAGATATCACCCAAACTGAAATTCTTCCCAGTCACTGGATTTATCACGGTGCCATTCTTTATGTTTACTTCTTGGGGTTTCACAGCACAAGCAGCACGTGTTTCCCATGTGATGTAATAAGCACAATTTTCTTCATCAATTCTAGCAAGAAACATTTGAGAAGAGAGCTACAGCTTTAGCAGCAGTAAGTGCAACAGGCAGCAGAAACCACATGATTCAGAAGCAACCAAGAAATAAGTTGTATCATCATCTTTACCAAACGTCTGACAGGGATCAGGTAATATACTTCAGTTTTCATAACACTCAGTTTTCTAATCTCATTAAAGGCACCATTTTAATAACTCATCACAAAAACCACTGTTTTACTGTAAACAGATGGCACTCCTCTTTCTTCCTTTACTTCCATTTTGACAATATATGTCCCCTATCCTGCATCTTCCCTTGAGCTCGCTGGAGGATAAATTAGAAGAGGCATTTTTCAGCTTGAGAACACTAAATGATGCCATTATATAGGACTGGCAAAATGACAGATCTAAATAAAATGATGTCTGATAGCACAGGGACCAACACAGGATGACAAATATTAAGATAGGAGGCAAGTGCATGCATGTTGCAAACCGAAACAAGAAGACAGCCTGAAGGGAAAAAGAAAAAACTCTGAAGGAGTAGATGGCTTTAGAGGGAATGCTGAAAGATGACTGTGCTATACATTTATGCACATATTCTACGGCACTTGGCATTTTAGGAAGCTAAATGGCACATTAGTAACATGAGGTTTTTATGTGTACAGTAAGAATACTGCTAGAATTTATAGCTACAGAAAGAGATTTAAGGTATTAAGATGATGAATTCTTATTTATCTCTCTTCTTCCCATAGTATTGGGGGAACACCATTAAACCTACAATTAAAACCTTTTGAAACAGATTCATTATAAGACAGAAGATAAAAATAAAATCACACCATAAACAACAGACCATGGAAAGCCCTTGAAAATCAATTTCTAGACAGCTGTAAAATGACAACAAGGATGGAGCCATCCTATTCTTCCTGGGGAGGCCACTCCAAAACCTGGCAGCAGCCAGCAAGAAGGTCTCCTACTGCATTTCCACCAAACAAACCTAGCAAGATGGTGGGAATGAGAAAAGGGCCTGCTTGAAGATCTGACAGCCTGACAGGCTCATATAGAGAGATATAAGTTGATAGGTAGCAACCATCCAAGATATCCAGGATCATCAATACCAGTCAAACAACTCAGATAATCTGAAGAAGAGAAGCATTATTTGTATGGACCTAACACTTCTCATTCCTCCCACATGAAATTTGTTTGGCAGTCCCCAACTATTTGGAGCAGATTTGAGAGATGCACAGGAGGGAACTGTGTTCCAACAAACAGGACTAGATATAATCTTAGAATCATAGAATCATAGAGTTGGAAGAGACCCCAGGGGCATCCAGTCCAACCCCCTGCCATGCAGGAACACACATCAAAGCATTCCCAACAGATGGCTATCCAGCCTCTGCTTAAAAAACTCCAAAGAAGGAAAATCTACCACACTCCAAGGCAGCATATTCCACTGCCGGACAGCTCTGACTGTCAGGAAGTTCTTCCTGAGGTTCAAGTGGAATCTCCTTTCCTGCAGCTTGAATCCATTGCTCCTTGTCCTAGTCTCTGGAGCAGTAGAGAACAAGTCCACTCCCTCCTCAACATGACATCCTTTCAAATATTTAAACATGGCTATCATGTCCCCTCTTAACCTTCTCTTCTGCAGACTAAACATACCCAGCTCCCTAAGCCATTCTTCATAGGGCACGGCTTCCAGACCCTTCACCATTTTGGTCGCCCTCCTCTGGACAAGTTCCAGCTTGTCGATATCCTTCTTGAATTGAGGTGCCCAGAAATGGACGCAGTATTCCAAATGAGGCCTAACCAATACAGAATAGAGTGGTACCATTACCTCCCTCAATCAGGACACCATACTCCTATTGATGCAACCAAGAATCACATTGGCTTTCCTGACTGCCGCATCACACTGCTGACTCATGTTCAGCTTGTGATCTACCAAGACTCCTAGATCCCTTTCACACGTACTGCTATCCAGCCATGTGTCCCCTATCCTGTATTTGTGCCTTCCATTTTTTCTGCCTAAGTGTAGGACCTTACATTTCTCTCTGCTGAAATTCATTTTGTCAGCTTTGGCCCAGCTCTCCAATCTGTCAAGGTCATTTTGAAATTTGATCCTGTCCTCTGGTGTATTAGCAACCCCTCCCAATTTGGTATCATCTGCAAATTTAATCAGCATGCCCTCCACTCCTTCATCCAAGTCATTGATGAAGATGTTAAACAGCACTGGGCCCTGTGGCACCCCACTAGTCATTTCTCTCCAGGATGAAAAGCAGCCATTGGTGAGCACCCTTTGGGTTCAGTTGGTCAACCAATTACAAATCCACCCAACAGTAGCCCTGTCCAGCCTGCATTTTACTAGTTTCTTTGCAAGAATGTCATGGGGAACTTTGTCAAAGGCCTTACTGAGGTCAAGATATGCTACGTCTACAGCATTCCCTTCATCTATCAAGCTTGTAACCCTATCATAAAAAGAGATAAGATTAGTCTGGCATGACTTATTTCTGAGAAATCCATGCTGGCTTCTAGTGATTATGGCATTGCTTTCTAAGTAAGTACAAACTGACTGTTTAACGATCTGCTCTAGGATCTTTCCTGGAATTGATGTCAGGCTGACCAGGTGATAATTATTAGGGTCCTCCTTTTTCCCTTTCTTGAAGATGGGGATGACTTTTGCCCTCCTCCAGTCTGCTGGGACTTCTCTTGTTCTCTAAGAGTTCTGAAAGATTATTGCAAGTGGTTCAGAAATGACTTCTGCCAGTTCTTTTAATATCCTTGGATGTAGTTTATGTGGCCCTGGGGACTTTAATTCATCTAGTTTAGCCAGATATTCCTGTACTATTTCTCTACTTATTCTGTGCTGCATTTCCCTCACTTCCTCACCTGCTCCCCACACCCCAGGTTGGGTACTTCTATCTTTCTCGGGGAAAACTGAGGCAAAGAAGGTATTGAATAGTTCTGCCTTCTCACTTCCCCCCATTATTAATTGGTCACCTTATCCATGCAATGATCCTATCATTTCCTTCTTTTTCCTTTTGCTGCGGACATATCTAAAAAAGCCCTTTTTATTGTTTTTGATGTCTCTGGCAAGCCTGAGTTCATTCTGCACTTTAGCTTTTCTGACCTTCTCCCTACATCTCCTGGCTATTTGCTTGAATTCCTCTTTGGTAGTTTCACCATTTTTCCATTTCCTGTATATGTTTCTTTTAACACTTAGCTCAGCTGAGAATTCTTTCGTTAACCATTCTGGTTTCTTTAGACACCTGCCATTTTATCTCCTTATTGGCACAGTTTTCAATTGTGCCTTCAGTATCTCACTTTTAAGAAACTACCATCCGTCATGAACTCCTTTCTCTTTTAGTATTCTTGATCACAGGATTTCAGCAAGTAATTCCCTAAGTTTAGAAAAATCAGCTTTCTTGAAGTTTAGGATGCATGTCTGGCTACACTTGGCTTCTCCTTCCCACTGAATGACAAACTCCAAAAGAGCATGGTCACTCCCTCCTAAGGATCCCACCACCTCCACTTCATCAACTAGGTTATCCCTGTTGATCTGGATCAGATCTAAAATAGCCAATTCCCTTGTCGCCTCTTCCACCTTCTGGACCATGAAATTGTCTGCAAGGCAAGTGAGGAACCTGTTGGACCTTGAGGTCTTTGCAGAATTTGATTTGCCAACAAATATCAGGATAATAGAAATCTCCCATTAACACTGTATCTCTTTTTTAAATATGTAGTCATCTGTTCCAGGAAAGCTTCATCCAAGTCCTCAGGCTGGCCCGGAGGTCTGTAGCAAACCCCAATCTTATGCTTACCTATCAAATCTTGGCATGCCAACTGTTTTTGCACATTTCAGTTCTATGACAGTTGTTGCTTTCTTCCCCCTTTGTTGACATTCATGGCCATTGGAATAACTGACAAGAACTTTATCATCTGAAACAAAGCATCATGTTCTTGTAAATTAATAGCAAAAAAAGCCTTGGAATTCAGTCGCTATCAAATGGTGGGACAAGTACAATCAGTACAATGCAAAAGTAGTCTAGGTTGGGTGCACAGTTTTAATAACAACTGTTAAGAACTTGCTGTTCTTTAATCCTGATGTCCTCCTATAAGTGCAATGTGCTATCTTATACTAAGCCTAACCATCACGGATTATTCATGTGTGACTTTCTGACATGCTATCATTCTTAGTGCAATTTTTAACTGTTTGCATTTTTCTTCAGTTAAAAAAAATATTCCTCAATACTATAATTTTCATCTATTTATACAGACCAGGGCAGTAAAAATTATACCAAGAAAAGAACAGGTTGCTTACCTGTAACTGTGGTTCTTCGAGTGGTCATCTGTGCCATCATACACTAGGAGCTTTAGCGCCTGCGCGGTAGCGTTCGCAAACTTCTAGAGCTCGTTCGCTTGGCGGGAACCCCTCCCCCACTCTGGTACTGCGCATGCTCCTCCCGCCGAACAACGGTCTCTCCTCAGTTCTGTCGTCCGCCGTAGGACCTACAGGGACCTGACAAAGAGGGGAGGAAAGGGCGGGTGTGTATGATGGCACAGATGACCACTCGAAGAACCACAGTTACAGGTAAGCAACCTGTTCTTCTTCTTCGTGGTCTCTGTGCCTTCATACACTAGGAGACTGTGTAGCTTACCGGTCGGACGGCGGGTCAGGTCCTACAGCACGGAAGCCAGCACCTCACGTCCAAACCGGGCATCTCTGCGCGACCGGCAGTCGAGCCTGTAGTGGCGCACGAAGGTCGACGGTTGGGACCAGGTCGCCACACGGCAGAGTTCATGCAGGTCAACTCCTCGCAGGAGGGCCACAGAAGTAGCCACAGCTCTGGTGGAGTGGGCTCGAAGCAGGACTGGCGGAGGCTTCCTCGCGAGCTCATACGCCAGTTGAATAGTCCGCACCACCCACTTGGAGAAGCGCTGGGTGGACACCTTGAGGCCCTTCTGACGTCGCCCATAGCAAACGAAGAGATGCGGCGTCTGTCGGAAGGAAGCAGTCCTGTCCTTGTAGAAGACCAAGGCCCGACGCACGTCCAGGGAGTGGAGGGATCGCTCCAACGGTGTCGTCGGGTTCGGGAAGAAGGCACGCAGGATGATGTCCTGGTTGAGATGGAAACTGGACACCACCTTTGGCAGGAACGAGATGTCAGGTCTCAGGACCACCTTGTCCCTGTGGAAGACCATGAAGAGCTCATCGGACCGAAGAGCTGTGATCTCACCCGCTCGCCTCGCTGAGGTCACCGCTACCAGGAAGGCAGTTTTCATGGTCAGGAGCCTGTCATCCGAGGTCGCCATCGGCTCGAAGGGCGGTTTTGTCAGCTGTGACAGCACCAGCGAGAGGGACCATGGCAGTAGCGGCGGCGATACTGGCGGGTAGAGATGATGAAGTCCTTTCAGGAACCGCTTAACGGTATCGTTCCTGAAGAAGGCCGATGCCGCAGATCGTGGCGGTTGGTATGCCACGATCGTGGAGAGGTAAACTTTTAGGGATGGAAACGCCAGGCTCTGTTGCCGGAGGTGAAGGAGGAAATGCAGGACGGTAGAGAGTCCCGCAGGCAATACCGGCTCACTCCTCTCATTAGCGAAGGTCAGGAAGCGTCGCCATTTGTATTGGTAGTTGCGACGGGTGGATTCCTTCCTGACCGTGACGAGGACGGTACCGAGCACGGGATCGTCTAGTGCGATATCCTCCAGGCATGGAGGGCAAGGCGTGGCAGGTCCGGATGAAGGACTCGGCCGCTGGACTGGGAGAGCAGGCCCGGTGTCGATGGCAGCCGGAGCAGGTCGCCTCGTGCAGCCCGTAGCAGGGGTGTAAACCAGTGCTGCCTCAGCCAGTACGGGGCTACCAGGATCGCATCGGCTCGGTCGGCGAGGATCTTCGATATCGTCCGGCCGAGCAACGGGAACGGTGGGAACGCATAGAGGAGTTCCCCGGTCCACGGAAACTGGAAGGCGTCCCCGATGGAAGCGCGATCGTGGCCCGCTCTCGAACAGAATCGGCGACACTTCGCGTTTTCCCTGGTCGCGAAGAGGTCGATCGATGATTCGCCCCAGCAGTCTCGAATCAGTCTGAAAGCTTCTCCGGAGAGAGACCATTTGTTATGGGATGAGGTGTCCCTGCTGAGGGCGTCTGCCGTGGTGTTCTCCTGCCCGGCCAGGTGAACCGCCACGGGATGCGTGTGCAGGCGAATGCACCATTCCCACAGGTCGAGCGCGATGTTGAGCAGGGTCGTGGAATGAGTCCCTCCTTGTCTGTTGATGTAACAGACGGCGGTGGTATTGTCTGTCAGGACCAGGACCGTGCGCCCCGCTACAACATGGCAGAACGCCCGTAGCGCTTTCGAGACGGCGAGCAGCTCTAGCGCGTTGATATGGAGAGCAGTCTCGTCGTCGGTCCATCTGTCGCGGACTCTGAGATCACCGCAGTGGGCACCCCATCCGTACAGGGAGGCGTCGGTCGTTACCATCACCTGCGGTGTCGGCTGTTGGAAAGGCATCCCGGACATCAGATTGCTTCGCGACTGCCACCATCGGAGGGATGAGCGGACGTCCTCCGGCAGTTGTAGTCGGATCGTCTGTTCGTCTCGCAGGGGGTCGAATATGCGGATGAACCAGTGTTGAAGAGGTCTTGCCCTCAGTCTGGCGAGATAGGTCACAGCGGTTGTCGCAGCCATGTAGCCCAGGAGCTGCTGGACGCTTCTCGCGGATAACGTCGGGGCCGTGCAGGCGTGAGCGGTGGCCCGGATCAGGGTTTGAGCTCGAGTCTCTGGCAGGTACGCCCTGGCGGAGGTTGAATCGAGCGTTGTCCCGATGAAGTCCAAGATCTTCGCCGGCTCGAGGTGGGACTTCTTCGGATTCACTTGTAGGTCAAGGCGAGTCAGGAGTGACAACGTCATGTGGGCGTCGTGGTAAAGTCTCTGTTTGCAGGACGCCACCAACAGCCAATCGTCGAGGTAAGGGTAGACGGAAGCACCCTTCGTCCGCAGGAAGGATACCACCGGGGCCATGCACTTGGTGAAGACCCTTGGGGCAGTCGAGAGTCCGAACGGCAGCACCTTGTACTGGTAACAGGTGTCGTCGACTGCGAAGCGGAGGTACCGTCTGTGCTGTGGGCGAATGGCGATGTGGAAGTATGCGTCTCGGAGATCGATGGAGGCGAACCAGTCCCCTCGATGGAGGAAGGGCAGGATTGACGGTATCGTGACCATCTTGAACCTCTTGGGGCAGATGTAGTAGTTCACCCCTCTGAGGTCGAGGATCGGCCGGAGGGTACCGTCGGCCTTCGGTACCGTGAAGTACCGGGAGAAGAAGCCGGTGGTCTTGGCTTCCTGCGGGAGCTGCTCGATCGCTCCTTTCTGAAGGAGGGACTGGATCTCTTCCAGGAGGGCCGGACTCAACGGGGTGGAGTAGTAGACGCCTCGAGGTGGAATATCGTGAAACTCGATGGCGTAGCCAAGACGGACGATGGAAAGCACCCAAGAGTCCGTAGTGACATGTTGCCACTCCAAGAGGTGTCGAGCCAGAGTCGGGCGGTCTCCGAGCGCAGATGGTAGGCTGAAGAGTGGATACTGGGAGGTCCTGCCATACACGTCAAAACCGAGACTTCGAGTCCGAGGAGGACTTCTTAGATGAAGCCGGGCGACGTCTAAAAGTGCGTCTGGCCGACGAGCCAGAGGACGGTCTCGACTGGCCGGACTGGGCCGAGCGCTGGAACGACGAGGTGGAAGATCATCGCCAGGATGGGCGGAAGGTGAAGGTCCTGCGGGCTTGCGTGGCCGGCTGGAGCCCGATCTTTTTGGCAGTCAACCTCGCCTTCACCAGATTGTCCAGCGCCTGGTCGGTGGAAGAACTGAAGAGGCCCTCACCGTCGAAGGGGAGATCCTCGATCCTCCTTCGGGTGTCCTCCTGGATGTCGGCCTGTCGGAGCCAGGCATGGCGGCGCAAGCCGATGGATCCCGCCATGACCCGGGAGACGATCTCCACGGCGTGCCTGGAGGAGGCCATCTGCTGCCGAGCGATGGACATGGCTTCGGTGAAGATCACCGAGGCGGCTTGACGGATGTCCTCCGGTACCGCCTCCATCGCCGGTTGAAGGCGGTCGAGCACTTTCTTCAGGTATGCCGCGAGGCAAGCCTGAGTGTTGGACAGCCTGATCTGCAAGGAGGCGGCGGAATAAAACCTCCTTGCGTAGGCGTCCAACTTCCTGCCTTCTTTATCCGGCGGGGTTGTGTGCTGCCTGCCGGTGCCTTTTGTCTGTGCCGACTCGACCACCACAGAGTTCGGTACAGGGTGGTTGAAGAGATAACTGGCGTTATCCTTCTGCACCCTGTAGAGGTGCTCCAAACGCTGCGGTATCGGCTGTGCCGAGGCCGGTCTATCCCAAGCGGCCTTAACCACTTTGGAGATCCGGGGCAGGAGAGGCAGCGGGGCCGCAGCAGGTTGCTTCCCCTCGAAGATGGAGAAGACTGGATCGTCATCCTCCGGCTCGGCATCCGCGATCTTAAGGCCAAGGGTGGAGGCCATGCGAAGCAGCATCGCAGAGAACTGGTGGACGTCCTCTGGAGCTGAATCTGGATCGGCTCCCCGAATCCCAGCGGAGGAGACTCCTGGGAGGCTGCCTCAGACACCTCCGATTCCGTGCTCGAGTCGTACTCCCCGAGCTCGGTGAGTTCTCTCGCCGCTCGCTTTCCGGCTCCTTCACTGCCGTCGCAGGTGCAGGCTTCTTGGGCTTCTCCGCAGCCGGAACGGAGGTAGTGGCAGCGTCACGCTTGGGCTGGCTGACCACAGACTTCACCTTTCTGGTGGGGACCAGCGTAGTCTGACAGGCTGTGGTGGTCCTAGCCTGCTCAGTCACCACCGCCTCCGTAGGGTGCGTCGCCGTAGCCGTAACCCTGGGAGGTGGCGCTACCGCTCGGTATCGAGGCGAAGGCTCCCTCGCCCTATGGTATCGAGGCAGGGAGAGCGGCTGAAGGAGCGGCAGTCCAACGGCGAACGGCTTCGGTGCCGACGGTACCAAGGGTGTTCCCCTCGAGGCGAGCGTTCTTCGCGCTGTCTCCGAGGTGACCGGGACCTCCGGAAGGTCTCCCAGCGTCTCGGGTCACGATGGTACCGATCCCGGTACGATGGAGAATGTGACCGGTAAGAGGCCGGGCGCTCTCTCCACTCAGATTCCCTCGCGTACCTGGCCACGTAGGACGCCGAGGTGTATCTGGAGGCAGACAAGCGAGGTTGTTCCTCTCTAGTCTCCCTAGGAGGCGGCGAGGCCACCGGACGCTCCGAAGAGCGGGACCGGGACCTGAACGAAGTAGAACGCCGCTCCGGAGAAGCAGAGGGCTCTCTCTGCTGCAGGTCGGCCGACCTGCGATGGCTGGAAAGGAGGTGGTGCTCCTCCACCAGCGTTGGAGGGTCTACCACAGGCGAGTTCGGGCGCTCTTGGGGAACGTCCTCGATCTCATCGTCCGAGAGATCGACGGACTCGCCTCGCCCTTTGGAAGGCTGCAGAGTCGGAGGAGGAGTTGGAGGTTGAACATCCCCAGCCGGGAGCGCTTCTTCTCCTTCTTCTTCTTCTCCTTGCCCTTGTCTCCGTCCGGAGCAGGGCGCTTTTTAGCAGGCGTCTCCTTCACGGGAGCCTCAGCCTTCCTCGCCATCGAGGATCCTTTCGCTGACTTGGCAGCCGCCGACAGCTTCGGGATCCTCGGTAACGCTGAGATCGGCGTTCCTGCCGGATACCGAGCCCGATACCGACGAGGTGGACGGAACGGCAGCCGCCGATACCGTTGATGGCGTGGTCGTCTTCTTTTCGGCCATCTTGGAAACAGAGGTCTCGTCGATTGCCCTCAAAGACTGCTCCCAACAATACGATTTAAGTCTCGCGGACCTGTTGCGGAAGTCTGGGAGAAAATCCCGGCAAATTGGGCAAGTCCGAGTGTTGTGGGACTCACCCAAGCAGAAGAGACACTCCTTGTGGCCGTCGTTGAGGGCAACTTTGCGCCCGCAGGACACGCACTTTTTGAAGAGCGCGGACATAAGACGAAACGCCAAGAGAAAAGTCCGAAAAACACCAAAACCAAACGGGAAATCCGAAGGGGAGGTCAGAAACAGTCCAAAAGTCCGAAAACCGTGAAAAAACAGCAAGCCAAGCACAAAGTCGAGGAACAAACCGAAGAACCTTCCGTACGCGACGACGGACGAGAAAGAACTGAGGAGAGACCGTTGCTCGGCGGGAGGAGCATGCGCAGTACCAGCGTGGGGGAGGGGTTCCCGCCAAGCAAACAAGCTCTAGAAGTTTGCGAACGCTACCGCACAGGCGCTAAAGCTCCTAGTGTATGAAGGCACAGAGACCACAAAGAAGAAAAATTATAAAAATTATACCAAGAAAACTATGACTTTCAACAGCTATTGTTTGTCTTTACTGCAAACAATGCTAACTGCAATTTTTATGTTCTTAAAAAAATCATAAATGATAAATATAACAACAGAATGTCTGTAAAAATGTAGCTGTCTTTGTTTGAAAGAAATGGTCTTTTTGACAGACTAACTGGTGAGATTTAAGATACAACAATTCAAAATCACTGTTCTAATTCATGTTTGCAAAAATATGACAAGCAAAGCCTGAAAACAAAAAACAAGAACCAAAATGTTAAACCATGTCAGCCATCACCATCAGTAGTGGCATCAATATCCATCCCCTCTCACTTTGCAATGAAAATGTTTTCTTCAGAAAATATGACTGGCCCTGTTTCTTCTAAATTCAATATTTTATGCTTGGTCATATAAATTTTATTTAGTTATTTGATTTACATCCCATTTTTTCCCCAATATGTGGCCCAAAGTTAAATGGTCAGCAAGTTTGTGAAATTAGCTTGTCAGAATTGACAGGAATTCTTTCATTAAGATAAAAATCTGCTCCTCGAGCAGTATTCGACATTTTGGAGAGACGTTAGGTTTTCCAATCATTAATGAAACTTCAGGTACGAACTCAAACACAATTGTATTGCACCCATGGATGTCAGAAATTCAGGTTAGGAAGATAACTGGAAGTCTAGCTTAGGTAACCCAAGTGGGAAGAAATATGAAACTTAATACAGATTTTAGAAATAAAGGTAAGGGGGCGTAACAATATGCACTTTCTTCTTTACATGGAAGATTTTCTACAGATGAATACTGAGAAGTCTTTCATTGAGGTCACTTTCTCATTGAAAGCAAGAGCTTCAAAAAATATACTATACCTGTTACATTCAGCTTCTGAGTATGTACTAATCCCAGAACCTGCACAGCTCCATTTGGATTTTTCCGGCAAACACTTGCCTGTTCGGGGCAGCCCGAGGGCCCTTCATGGACCCTCTGACAGAGGTTCATGTAGTAACTATAAATGAGAGAAAGAAACAGGCAACTCAGCACTGCAAATTAAACAGGGCCTATATCAGTACAGTACATTTATACAAAGCATTTTTGCCTTGTTCTTCTGTCAAGAAAGATTCCCAGGGCTACTTATAATCTAGTTCAGATTCAATAATTAGAACTTTAAATTCTGCATCTACAAAAGCTGAATCCAGCAACCTGCAAAAATTGTGCTGAGTAAACTTGCACAATTGTGCTCCTTTTTCTAATGTATTCTGGTTTTAACTACCTTGGGGCAAAATGATTAAAACTCCATTCTCAAGCCAGGAAATTTGATTCAGTAGCAGGGGAGTGAAGATCTTTCCCTCTGCATCCTTCTGCTGACTGCTGCCAGTATGGGTGATGAGCAGAGGAGTGCAGGGGAGGGAAGATCTTCCCCCTCTCTGCACCTGGGCAAAAGGCCAGAGAATGAGAGGGGGAGAATGGGGGAAGGCGAATGGGCACCTTGCAAATAATCAAATTCGCAAAAGTCAAACCACGAATGTATATCAAAGCCAGCAATCCAATAATACCTGGCCATGCCAAGCAGCAAACTGAGCAGCACCTGCATTTCTGGATGCTGTGCATACCTTTTCATACTGGCAAACTTTCTTATGCCCCTTTAAGGTACATGCTTTCTTTGTCTTATTGATAGTAAATACATAGGGACTAGGAATAAGCTAGCCAAAAGAGGGCAAAATTGGAGTCAGTATATTGGAGTCAGTTCAGAACTTGGGAAATTAACATTTATTTTATTACAACTTAAAAAAATTATGTTACAATTATAGTTTAATTATGTTACAATCATAGTTTAATTGGTTTATAACTTTGTCATTGCTTCATTTTCCCCATTTTTATCTCTTTTTACCTTTACCTCTTTTAAATTTGTTGCAAGCCACTTTCCAACTCCCATTTTTGGGAGAAAAGCAATACCAGTCATAAATAAATGCAACTCCCAAAAGTTGTACTTCCAAAAGTATCTTTTCCAGCCTTTGGTCCCAATAATTTTAATGTGACAGAAGCACTTTCCTTAAGTCAAATTCTTATTTATTATTATAAAGCACAAAGCCACACAAAAAAGTGGAAGTTTATTATCTAATTAAAAACAAACTGGTGAGGTGCTTTCCATTAGATTTCTACTGTATACTCACGATGAGCTGTCTTTGTCAGCAAAGACCCATGATCCCGTGAGGGAAGAAAGAACTCTCAAATCATAAGTTTTGTGCTTCTTAATAAACTTGCACTCCATTTTCCTGGGTGGACACACAATTTGTGTTTTCCATTCAAATGTTACAGCACAATCAAGTGTCTCACTCAAGAGTTGAGGGCTCCCATTTCCAGCATTATCATCACATTTGAAAATAATAGTAGATTCCCGATGCCCGGATACTGCAAGACATGAACAAACATTTACGATTACAAACTGCAAAGTGTAAAAAACTGTTAACTAATTGTAAACTGTAAAAATCTAACTTTTGTAGACGTATTCTGAAAGTGTATTCAAAATGATCATGCCAATTTGGTTAGCTGGAACAAACTTAAGAAAATGAATGTTAATATGGATAAATATAAGGTACTACATCTAGGCAGGAAAAAGGAAATGCACAAATGTGACTGACAGTTGGCTTGAAAGTAGTATGTGTGAGAAAGATCAAGGGGTCTAGGTAGATCACAGACTAAACCTATGTCAACAGTGTGAAGCAGAAGATAAAAAGCAAACGCAATTCTGAGTTGTATAAACAAGAGTACAGTGTTCTGATCCAGGCAAGTAGTAGTTCCCACTCTATTTCGTTTTAGTCAGATCTCACCTGGAATACTGTTTCCCATTCTGGGCACCAAAGTCCAAGAACAATAATGACAAGCTAGAATGCATCCATGGAAGAGTGACCAAGATTATCAAAGATCTGGAAATCAAACCTTATGAGGAACAACTTAAAGAACTGGATAAGTTTAGTTTGGAGAAGCGAAGACTGAGAGGTGATATAAGAGCTGTCTTTAAATATCTGAAAGGATGAAGTGTTGGAAATGTTGCCAGCTTGTTTTCTGCTGCTCCAGAGATTAGAACATGAACCAACGGATTCCAGTTACAAGAACAGAGACTCCACTAAATATCAGCAAGAACTTTATTACTGTAAGGGCTGCTCAGGAGTAGAATAGGCTACCTTGGAGGGTACTGAATTCTCCATCTTTAGAGAACAGAGATTGGATGGGTACCTTTTATGAGTACTTCAATTGTGTATTCCTGCATGGCAAGAAGTTGGACTAGTTGGCCCCCCGCAGTCCTTTCTGATTCTAAGATTCTATGATTAGGACAAGAAAGAGTTCTAGATATTTCTATATGTCCCTCAATACAATGCTTGTATATAATTATGTTTCTTATTGCTCAAAATGGAGGTTTATGTTGTCACAATGACTCTAGCACTAATCTCCTTCTAAGTAGTTAGGAACATAGCTATACACAATCTAGAAGAGGGCTGAGCAAAGTATGGCTCTCCACTATTCAAAGAGGTTTTTTTTAAAATCCAATCATCCTCTAGTGATTGTGAGAGGGGAGCTATTTCCAAATTTTGCCTTTCTTCAGCCCATTTTAGACCTGTTTTTTTCCTCCATCAAGACCAGCATGTTCAGCCTTTCACTGCTGGGAAATATAGAAGCAAGCACTAAAGGGAAAGAGTGAACTGAGGAGCACAGGGGTTTTTGACTAGCACTAGAAAAATCACATATTTTTCTTTAATGTTCTCACTTTAAACGTGTTTGTCTCTGAAATTTATATTGTTGTGTGCCATCAAGTTGTTTCCAACATGTGGCAACCATAAGGTGAACCTATCATGGGGTTTTCTGGCACTGAGAGTGTATCATGTGCTCAAGGTGAGTTTCCATGGCTGAGTGAGGAATCAAATCCTGGTCTCCAGGCTCAAACCACTACACCACGCTGGCTCTTGCGTATTCAGTCATATATACATACACACACATACTCACTCATAACTTTCAAGAAATCACAGGGGTTCAGCCATCAGAGGGGGTGATTGTATTTGTTCTATAGCACTGACTGTCAATGTATGCGACAAACCACACACTAAGAGTTGTTATATAATCACAGAATCACAGAGCTAGAAAAGACCACAAGGGCCATCGAGTCCAATGCCCTGCCATGCAGAAATATACAACTAAAGTATCCCCAAAACTCAATGTGGCAAACCTCTAGATTGTGGCACAAATACAATGTATAGAGATTACCCATCTATTCACAATGTTCTGTTGTCATCTAAAATCACTGATCAGAGATAAAGCAAACATTTAGATTCCAGGGTGCTCTGACTTGTAGATGAGCTCATCTCCCAGACTGCACTTTACTTCTGAGTAGATATCCACTGAACCGTGCTGTGCTTTGTATCTTTAATGGGGGAACGGAGCAAATTGGGAAGGATTACATCTGACATGCCCTGTGTCTTTAGCCCTACTCACTGCTTGTATGTGTATGTACCTGCAGATACAAACATATCCTCACAGTAAAACCCTTCCCAAATGGATTCCTGACCTCAGACAAAAAAAGATTGCCCTCCCTTCTTAATTATGTCAGGAAAGCTAACATCTTTGCCACCGGAATATGCACTTGGCTGAGAAGTTCTGTATAGATGACTGCCCCAAGTAGTGACAGGGATGTACCCCAGTTAAAACATCCCATCTCTCTTTCTCCTAATACAGTGTGTTTGGCCCTTCTCATGATTCCTCTTTGACTCTCCACCTTAAGTCACTGAGATGTGTTTAAGGTGCTGAGATGGGTAGCAAATGTGGGGTGCTGGGGATTTCATGCCATGTATTGTTGTGGTT
This sequence comes from Ctenosaura bakeri, assembly GCA_948474755.1. Lineage (NCBI taxonomy): Eukaryota > Metazoa > Chordata > Lepidosauria > Squamata > Iguanidae > Ctenosaura > Ctenosaura bakeri. The sequence continues at coordinate 34,012 of CAOLHI010005385.1, forward strand.
TTCTGTTTTAATGTCTTTGTCCCTGATTGTCTATGTCACTGTTCTGCCCTTTGGTGTAAAGGGCGTTATAAATAAACATTGTTTTTTCCTAAAACAGATGCTAAAGGGTGACAACAGAGTATAACATGGTTGTTTTTCCCCCATTCCTTTTCTCTGACTGCTGCTGCTACACACTCAGGTACCAAATTGTTCCAACGCTACTGCAGTACAGATTTTCTATCTAACCCATCACAGACAGCAGCCCTGTTTTGGTAGGCATGCTTACCATTCCCACAGAAGCCCCACTTGTGGTCTCTGTCCATGTTTTCAGTAGTGGCACACCACGGACGCTCATGCTCCTCCATAATGCATTCAGAGTAAGTTTTACCCTTGTATTGGAAAGGGAAGACGCATACCTCACCAATTTCAGTCACTGTAAGTAAAAGGGGAAAATCAGCAACATGTACTGGGGAGTGCAGCTATCACACACACATGGCAATGTACAAATTATCTTTTCATGATCTTATTATAGACACAGGTGTTCACACTATATAGACGTTGTCATCCAAACTGAGTGATTAGTTACACAACTGGTGCCCAGTAATAACAGTTTTCCATATGTTAGAGTTTGGGAACTGTTTTGGCCTTGGATTGCATTCTGCCCCCACCAAGCCAGTTACATCAATGGGTGGGCCTCTCCTTCTTCAAAGTTTTAAATGAAGGCAGACTCTCGGTAGCACTAGGCAACAATGGGCAACACAGTCAGCCTTTAAGGCATTATGGGAGCTGTAGTCCAAAGACACTGGAAGGGTCATAGTTGTCCAACCCTGTGCTAAGAGAAGAAACCATGATCTTGTCTCTAGCCATTGATAGCCGCTCTCTAGTACTGAGACAAAGATGGGACATAGAAAGGAAACACCACAGGGCAGAGGCTCCCTACGGCTGCCATTCGAAGCTTTTAAAGCTGCATTTATTGCACTACATGAGCTCTTTACCCTTTGAATTGCTTGAGATGTTAGCTGCTACCTGTTCATATCAAAAAGATGAAGAACTAAGCAAAAAATTAAAAAAAAAATCGCCAGACATGTATAAACTTGTAATGCCCAAAGCCTGAGGTGTATCTCACCAGCCTCTCAAGTGCAAACTGTATTGTCAAATGCACTGTGCACAACTGACAGTTTCTTCATCCTTCCATACCCACATTTCTAAAGTGGCAAGGAGGTAGCAAAAATCTTACAAGGAGCCCCCTAGATGGTTACATAATCTTATGCATTTTGAAAAAATTCAGTCTCAAGCTCTCCCTGGGTGAAGTTCTGAGGGAAAATTCCTGTCTGGTTATCCTCTCTAAACTGGAAGACTGCATCTTTGAAAAGTCTGCTGTAAGGATGAATGAGTCAAAGAAATAATGTTACTCAGACCTTACAAACTGGTTAACCATAATCCTGGATAATATGTGGCTTATGATAATAGAAGCACTACTGTGATTCTTTAACAGCAGGAGCCCTGGTGGCGCAGTGGTTAAATGCCAGTACTGCAAGCCACAAGGTTGTGAGTTTGATCCTGCCAGGCCTCCAAGGTTGACTCAGCCTTCCATCCTTTCGCAGGTCGGTAAAATGAGTACCCAGCTTGTTGGGGGCATGTATAGAAATGTTTCGAAATACATGCTATTTGTAAGTTGTTCGCCGCCTCGATCCATATGGAGAGGCGGTATACAAATAAATAATAAAAAAATAAAAATAAAATAACAGCAGCTTTAGGAAGCCTTACCTGGAGGACATGCATCACCACCCTTATACTGCAAAATGACTGCTTCATCTTGATGCCTGTAGTCCATTTTCATTTCATTTCTGTTGCCAAATGAGGTAGCCTTGTTGCCAGAGACCAGACATACTGCTGCATCTTTGCATTTTCCTTGGGGCACTTCTGCTGCACCAGAACATACACCTAAATGGTAACTCCTGCTTCCAGAAAGGACCTGAGAGGGCAAGCAAAACCACACTATTAACCAAACTGCAGAAAGGATAATAAGAAATGCCCAAATGTCTTGGTACAAAGGAGTTCAGAAGCTTTAGAGCAGAAATGTTGCTAGTACAATTTTGCTGTCATTTTAGTTTAACACCTTAAAGGAACAGCAATGAGGGGCACAGTGAGGATGCCCTAGGGTGACAGATTTACTGCTGTTGTTCGTGAACAGATACTGATATTGATTTCAAAGGAACAGTAAGAACTATAAGGCAAAGTTGATTGGTACTGGGTGATGTTTTAATTATCTACCGAAAGTGAATAAAAAATAATAATAAAAAAAAGTACCACTAGAGCTATGGCCATACTAACCTAGAGAACCTAATATCTTCTAATATTGTTCCCATGTGGCTACAAAAAAAGACTGATACACCTGGAGTTTCTTCTGCATTTCTCCTATTCCAACTTAGGAAAACACAGAATACTTCAACTTGGAGTTTCCATTCCAAAAGAATATTGTAAGACTCCCTGAGGAAGTACACTAAGAAAAATAGCTAGGTTTTCCCATATTACTTAAGAAAGCTTTCAGAACTGAAGAAGTACACAATAAACATATAAAGTAATATAAATCTAGAGACAGCACCAACTGCAAATTAGAAGTAGTTTGGAAGGGAGGACATAACCATGTTGGTATGTAACACTATTACAACTCAAACAGCCCCCTTTAGCCTGGTATTTGTAGCATGAAGAACATGTGCATCACCACTGAACCACAGCGTTTCAATTCTTCCTTTTTCATGATAATGAAAAAATGATTCCAAGTATCCCGTATTTGCTAAAGCAGTACATCACCTTGAAAGGTTTTCCAGAAAGGCTTGACAGATTGAAAGGGAAGTGCAACTGCTCATCAGTCACTGAGCAGCCTGAAACTTCCACTTTATCAAGGCACACAACTGGAGTGCTCCATTCAAATATATATTCGCAGTTGGACTGGCCTATCATTTTGGGCTTGCCCTGTTATTAAAAACAAAGAAACAAAGTTAATCAGGAGTCAGGATCAAATGCTTCAAGAAGAAACTTAAATAGTATGATTGTTGCCTTAAAAAATTAAACATATGGTGAAGTCAAGAAATTCTATTACACAAACTCTGTTTTAATATATGTCTTCCCCATCCCACTCAGCTTTGCTTCACACCTACTAGTTCACAGAAATCCTGCGCCCTTCATTTGTACAACGACTTTTGGCAGATAAAAACTTAATAGTAGGATTTGGATAGCTAGTATTTGTTATTTCATTTTGCATTTGTGTTTGTTATTTGTTATTTCATTTTGTTTTCAACATTTTAGAACAGGGTCAGTCCTCCAGAATCAGTTGCCCTCTGTACGAATTAGAACAGTGCTACTGAAAGTGGGAGTCCATGAACTGCTGCAGGGCCATGAGCCACTGGCTGCTTTTTCCTGGAGAGTTTCCAGAACAAAATAACAACTGTAGGTTATGGGCACAAACACAGTCCTCTCCCTGGTACTTAAAATACCATTTCTGCCCCCCTCCACAAAAAAACTTGCACCAGACAAGATCTGGTACACAGTCATGCACAGCCTTTCTGCATAATTTGCAGTCAGAATGCCTAATTATCTGCTGCTTTATAAACGGATAGCATCAAGACAGGCAGGAATATTGTCTGAAGATGACAGCATGCTTATGACAAACTCCCACCACTACCACCATACAAAAACGATGAGCTACCGACAACTGCAATGTCTGAGCTTGCAGTGTAAACATGCCAAAAAAGGCATCTAAGGAACTGGAGTTTTCATTCAATGATTCATAACCAGATCCCACACTCTTAAGAAGATAGGGTGTGCCTGTTCCCATCCTGCTCCTGCTACTCCATATGCTGCCCCAGTCCTGTATCTTTAACTGCCCCCTGCCCCTCATTCACTGTTGACCACTGAAGTCTTTGGAACTCTTACTTTTACAGCCATGTCTACTATTTGATTTCCTCTATTCAGAATACAACTAGTGCCTTTAATCACTCTATTTGGGTGGTGGAGTAAAAAAATATTACTGCTGCTGCCGTTGATTTGGACCAAACTGTACCAGCTCTGGAATGTGTGAAAAAATAAAATAAAAAAGTAAAAAAACTTAAAAAACATATTTCTGATTACCCAAAGCAAGTCAACAGGAGAAGACTGGCAATCTGAATTCTTAGATCTCGATTTGGAATGTAGATTGCAACTGACTGGGCCAACGGTCAATACAGACACAATATGGTTCAGATCCAGATTGGGCTCCAAATCAAATTGGAGGGATCTATGAATAGCCCTAACTGCTGCCCCTGCATCATGGGAGATTAATGCTGTGATAATACCGACAGGGTGGGGGACTTGTACTGAGACTTCTGTAGCAAATTAGAGCTCTAGAAATTTACCAATATGATTCCGCAATTCTGTTTCCAAAACAAAACTCTTTTCTCCTCAAGGCTGGCAACAAACAGAGAAAATTCTTACCAGATTTGTTCCTCTATTGCAATGGAACACAATACGAGAAGAATAGTTGAGGCTTTTATCTTCTGAACAAGGAGTAGTACTTTTGTAAACAATAAAAACATCTTTCATTTCAGCATTCAGCTTGGGAGGGTCGGTAATGCGACCAATGTCCTAAATAAAAAGAAATTGGTAGGTACATCAACTGGGGTATTATATTTTAACATATCAGTTATTGTACTGTTCTCCTTTTTCAATAAGCAAGTCAAAAACCAAGACACATAGATGATCTTTTAGCAACTGACCAATGGCTGATACTGGAACAGTTAACAGGCACATACTGTACTTTTTATTGATTCGTTCTTTAATTGCTTTTCAATTACCAGTACTTTTCTGTAATGTTTTGATTGTGTGGTAACATTATAACTTATTGTGCTTTTTCTGTACCTATTTTGAATCTTGCTGCGAGCTACCTTAAGCCACAGTTTTGGAAGAAAGGATATGAACCAAAGAAATAAAAGAATAAACAAATTCTAAAACTTCCGGAGCTACTAACAACTAATCTAAAATGAAACAGCTAATCTGTTTAATTAAATCATATGGACACATTTCTGAATCTATGAAGATTCTGAGATATACACAAAGACTGAAGAATCAGTATCATCAAAGAGAAAGGTTTGAATAAGTTTTCTCCCTCTCAGGTACTATTTTACTATGGACAAGAAACTGTTAGCTGGAGGTGCATTTTAAAAAAAAACCCTCAGGAGTGACATGAAATAACCCAGAATTCCTCAACTTCAATGTATGACCTCATTGTGCTCCACAAGTAGAACTGCTCTATCTATGTTCCTTTAGATGAGGGGCAGATGAACACATGGAAGAAGTTCCCCACGAAAGACTTATTATTCCTGTTTCGGGGCCTACTCTTTTCCTCCACTGTATCAAAAAATGGAGGAACAAGGTGTAAAAAGAACTTTTAGAAATACAGAACTTGAATCCAGAAGTCCACATTTCAACAATGTTAAACACAAACATAAAAGTAATGATAGTTTTACAAGCTGTCTACTGCTTCTATACTTTTGGAATAGCATTCTTCAAAGATGTGTGGACATACCAAAAGAAAAACTACTATTTAGAATGTATTCCATGTGTTTCAACTTAGGATGATTAATATTGAATCTTTTATTTCAGTGGACTTTTGGGATGGGATTCACTGAGAAGCACCCAAGAACCTGAGTTTAAACATAGATATATTTTTAAAATATCTCTTTAGTAACTCACATACACACACCCTCCAGCAGAACATAGCAGAAGAGATTTGTCCTGAAATATGGGACACTGCTTTTTATGAAATACACATCTCATATATCCAAAGACTGATGAACCATAAAAAAAAAAAAAACAAGTATGCAGTTACTCAATTACAGAAAAAGGTTTGGCAGGACCCACTTCTTGACAGCCCCATACATGAGATTAGGGGAGAAAAAAAAGAGAATGCTGAAAGGTATTCCCCTTCTTGTTTCACATCATGGTAAGATTTTTTAAGGAATAGTTACTATTTAGTGCAGGTAACTTGGCCACAGAGGTACAGCTGAGAAGCAGTTAAGATGGTCCAATATGTATTCCAAAACCACAAAACATCCTGATGAAGACAGTTCTTCATTGCAAAATTTGTTAAGAAAAATACTTACTACTGGAGGACCAGTAACTGGGATCATGCACACAGCTACTCCAGGTGGACAGTTGACACCTCTGATGGGGTTCAGAGGCTGGCAAATGTTTATATAAAAGTCTGGAGCGAGGTCAGAAAGATCAGATGAGTCATATGCTTCATAGGAGCCCGTTGGATGTATCAAAGGAGAAAGGTCAATTATTGTACTGCCATTCCTCACTGAGCATGCCACCTGTTTTGGCAGACCAGGGAAGAGATGAAAGACAATTCACAAATCAGAACTTCTGAGAATCAGCAAGCAAAACTGTTTGTAAGGGTCTTAACACCCTCTTCACTTTATCATACATGACAATGCACTACTTTTGGTTCATCCCAGACTAGATCTTCCTTCACTTTGTTCCCATCTTGATTGTAAATTTGCAGCTGAGGTAAATTTTTTCTTAGTTCTAAACCAGACACATTTCCTTGGTTGCAAACACCAATTAAAGTCAATTGACTTAATTCATATTTATTGGCTGAACTGTACTCTAGGCCACCAGTTACACCATTTTTAATTTACTGGTCAACACAAGAGAAGCTAACAGGCTTCATTAGTTCATCTATCACAACACTTCAGCTACTGCTCTGAGAATGTGTTACTTTCAAATAATGAAAATATATTTTTCCAATGCACAATGTTAAACCAATCTAGGGGTGGGAAAAGATCTCAGTTCACCCACCATTAAGGTTTTTTTCCTCCAAAACATGTAAATTATATACCATCAGATAAAGCAAGAATTCCAACTTTTTATATGCAGCAGAAGTGATATCATCTCTGTTTTGCTATTTGCTGGTCAGCAAACATCTATCTCTTCCTCAGAAAGGACTAAGCAATGAATCTTTGAATTCTATTTTCTTACAACTCTCTGCGAAACTGGAGGGATTTGACACTTGCTTTTTCTAATTTCAAATGTCATTGGCATGCAATTCTGCCGTTACGATGTCACATTTGATAATAGGAGTTTGATGAAACTGCCAGTTCCCTTACCGTACTTTCTTCTTCACAGGCTAAAGCAGTGTGCCAAGAGAAATAATAAGCACATGTCACTTCATCAAAGGAGACAAGGACAGGCTGGCTTCCAGGCCCAGCATCAGACCTGCACACAAAGCTGAAATAGCTGGTGTATTTCAAGCCAGGGTCAGTAGGGCAGGACTGTCCTCCTTCATAGACAAGTTTCAGAACTCCATCCTCATAGGTTACACTTTTGTTCAGTCTTCCAGCATTAATTAATGGCTGATGACCATCAGTGACACAAACACCTGTCAACAAGTTAAAGAGTGCAAATTCAGTATGAGTTTTTCCAACAAGTGATAGAATTTTGAGTTCAGCACTTGAAATCTACTCTTGGATTGTTAAGTCATCAGCTGTGCTGCTTATACCAATTAGCTCAGAGCAAAACTTGTGAAACGTGTAGTTCTGACAACCCATCTCTTTGTAGAAGTGCTGGGCCCCCACTGCCTATGTTTGTTAATCTGCATCTGGCCATATTTCCTTAGAGTTCACCAAGGTTCCAAGGTTGTAAACAGTACTGCCTAGTAGGCAGATCAGCATCAGCACCACCCGCCACCTTCAGAATCTCTTTAGTTTAGGTCTTAGGAAATGTATACAACATATTATATCATGCAGCTGTACAACTTTCTAAATATTTATTAGGTTAAACAATGAGCTGATGCAGTTGCAAAAGTCAATGTGGCTTTACAATAAAATCAAGGAGGAACTGGAAAGGAAAAAAGAGCATTTATAAAGAATGGAAGGAAGGATGAATCATCAAAGAAGTATACAGATGTGTACCCCAAGCTTGCAGGAATAGTGTAAGGAAAGCTGAAGCTCAAAATTTGCTGAGACTGACTAGGCAAGCAAGGAGCAACAAAAAGTTTTTCAAATACTGCATGTTTGAAAGAAAGACTGATAAAAGGAAATGGTGGAACTGTTGCTTATGGAGGATGGTAAAATGCTAACAGATCACAATGAAAAGGCAGAATTACTCAGTTATGTATTTTGCTTCAGTATTTTTTTTCCAAAAAGAGGACTGTGGGCTTCCATGCAGCTGCAGAGGCACTGACAAGCGATCTGGGTTGCAAATCAAGAATAATAGGGAGTTAGTTAGGAATTACCAACTTAACCTAAATGAGTTAAAATCTGCAAGGTGAGATAAATTGCTTCCCAGAGTATTGAAGGAATTTGCTGACATACTCACAGAACCAAGTGCCATCATTTTTGAGAACTCTTGGAGAACAGGTAAGATGCCAAAGGACTAGAGACAAGCAAACATTGTCCCTCTCTTCAAAAAAAGGCAAAAAAAAAATGATCCAGGAAACTGCAGACCAGTCAGCCTGATCTCAACACCAGGAAAAGTATTAGAATGGATTAAAAGGAGTCCATCTGCAAGGATCTTGATGACAATGCAGCAATTAGTAATGAGCAGGAACAAGCAAGGATCAAATCATGACAAACTAACCATATATCCTTTTTTGATTTGGTCACAAGTTTGTAGATTGTGGGAATGAGGTGGATGTCATTTATCTGGATTTCAGGAAAGCGTTAGATAATATATTGATATTTTGACTAGCAACGTGACTTAATATGGAATAGATGGAAAAACCACTAGATGGATATACTGACTGGTTAGAAAACTGTGTTCAAAAAGTTTTCACCAGTGGCTGTGTTTCAAGTTGGAAGGAGGTCTCAAGTAGAGTGCCACAGGGTTCTGTTCTGGGCCCAATACTCGTGTGTGTGTGTGTGTGTGTGTGCGCGCGTGCGTGTGTGTATGATCAATGATTTAGATGATGTGGTAGAGGAAATCCTTATAAAATTTGCAGATGGTACTAAATTGGGAGGGGTAGCTAACATATTAGAAGAAAGGAACAGAAATCAAAAGGACTTTGAAAACTGGGCAAAGATTAATAAAACCAAATTTAACAGAGATAAATGCAAAATTCTACATTTAGACCACAACAACCAAATGCACAGGTATGGGATGGGGGACAGACAGCTCAGCATACTACATGCAAAAAGGACCCTAGGATTACTGTTGATACTAAGGTGCAAATGAGCCAGCACTGTGATGCTGCTGCAAAGAAGGCAAATGCTATCTTAGCCTGCATTAATAGAAGCATAGTTTCCAAGTTAAAGGAATTAAGAGTGCTACTATATTGTGCACTGCTCAGGCCTCATCTGGAGTAGTGCATTCAGTTCTGAGTGCTTCATTTTAAGAAGGATATAGATAAGTTGGAGTGAGTTCAGAGGAGGGCAGGGAGGAGAGTAAGAGGTATGGAGAATACATATAAAGAGAGGTTGAAGGAGCTGCATATATTCAGCTTGATGAAGACAAGACTGAGAGATGACATGACTGTACTCTTTCATACCTCAACGGCTGCCACAAAGAGGAAGTTGCAGGCTTGTTCTCTGCACCTCAGAAGGTAGAACAACATCTAATAGTTTTAAGTTAGATTTTGATTGAACATTAGAAGAAACTTCTTGATGGCAAGAGTGGTTCAACAACTGCACCAACTGCCTAGAGAGGTGGTGGGTCTCCTTCTCTGGATGTCTTCAAAAAAGGCTGGACAGCTAGTTGCTGGTGAAGCTCTGACTGGAGATCCACCTCATGGCCCATAGGACCCCTTCCAGCTCTACAGTTCTACGCTTCTGTATCACACAGATGTCAATCCAAGCATACTGTCTTCCACAGACATACATTCTAGGCACACTGCTTCCACCTGGGTTAGTGCATCATTACATACCTGCTTCACCTGATTTCAGGAGTTCAGTCAAAAGAGTGCTACCTATGAATCAGTGTGGAGTACTTCTCTACCTCTCAGCACCCTTGGTCACATTATTCTAAGACTTTGGCAACAGGATTAGCACAGTCACTCAATTTTAACTAGTTCTCACATCACTGAGATGAGAACAAGAGTAATTTATTATTTGGGCTTGTGGGAGAGAATGCTAGGGCATGTACCCTCTTTCCCCATCCACCCCCATATGCTTATCCTGTCAAGGATGGTGCTAGCTGTTCAGGAGGGGGCCTGTTCTTAGCTACATTTATTTGCAAAATCCTGTAAGTATAGGATAAAATCTAGGAATTGACAATTTGAGCCTAGCCCATGCTCTGGATTTTACACACGTATACCTTTAAGAAAGTTATACCAAGACATGGCTAGCTGATGGCAGCAAGAGACCCCCAATATTTGCACAGGGAGGGAAATTACACTCTTGTTCACCCCACAACCGTGAGCCATGGAGATCTGAGTAGTAAATGTTGTTCCATTTGTTTCACTGATTGGATGGATTAGCTGAACTGGTGGAAGACTGATAACTGATGCCAAATCATCTTTGATTCATGGCAACTTTACGAAGGAGAGAACTCCAAGACACCCTGCTGTTAATAGCCCTGCTCTGGTCCTACAAACTCCGGGCCACTGATTCCTTAATTGAGTCTATCCACTTGTAATGTGGTCGTCCCCTTTTGTTACTAACTCCCACTTTATCAAGCAATACCATCTTTCTGATGAGTCATATTGCTTTCTGATGAGTCATACAGCCAAAATATGATAGCCTCAGCTTAGTTAACCTGGCTTTTAGAGAGAATGTAGGCTTGATTTTCTCTATGACCCATTTATTTGTCTTTTTAGCAGTCCATGGTATCTGCAGAATCACCTCCAGCCATAATTTCAGATGAGTTTATTCTCTTCCTGTCACCTTTCTTCACTGAGCAGTTTTCAGAGCCACACACAGAAATCAGAATTACAATGGCATGGACAATCCTATTTTGGTATTCAATGATGTATATTTATATTTAAGGATCTTATCTAGCTCCTTCATAGATCCCTTCAAAGTCCTAATCATCTTCTGATTTCTTCATTATAGTCTCTATTTTGATTAATGACTGAACCACCAGACGATGTCATCTACTTTGAAGTTATTAAATTCTCTACAGTCATTATTCCTGTTTTATTAATGTCCAGCTGAAATCCTGCTTTTGCCCTTTCTTCCTTGACTTTCCTCAAGTATTTTTGTTTGTAGCATTGTGTCCTTTTCATATCTTAAATTGTTCATTGTCCTTTCTCTAAATTTCATGCCTCTTTCCTTGGCATCTAATCCAACTTTTTATATAATATGTTCTGCATATGAACTAAACAGATAGGGTAATAAAATGCAGACCTTCCTGACCCTCTTGCCAACTGGAAACGATTCTGTTTCTCCACATTATATCTTGACAGTGTCCTCTTGTCCTGAGTACAGGTTACTTATCAGAACAATCAAATGGTGCAGTATACCCATTTCTTTAACACTGAACCAAGAGGACATGGGTAGCTGCTGTCAAGAACAGCTGCATAAACCTGGAGCTCCAGTTACTGCCAATATTAACTGCTATATAAGAAAAAATATACAGGAAAATACTTTTTCAAAAATGTGAATATCCTAACTGGGAATAAAAAGAGCAGCATAGCACCTTCAGGAAAATGTTTTGTTAAAGATTCTTTCTTTGAAAGATCATAAATGGGCTGGCAGCAGTCATAAGGAAGAACAGGTTGCTTACCTGTAACTGTGGTTCTTCGAGTGGTCATCTGTGCCATCATACACTAGGAGCTTTAGCGCCTGCGCGGTAGCGTTCGGAAACTTCTAGAGCTTGTTCGCTTGGCGGGAACCCCTCCCCCACGCCGGTACTGCGCATGCTCCTCCCGCCGAGCAACGGTCTCTCCTCAGTTCTGTCGTCCGCCGTAGAACCTACAGGGACCTGAAAGAGAGGGGAGGAAGGGCGGGTGTGTATGATGGCACAGATGACCACTCGAAGAACCACAGTTACAGGTAAGCAACCTGTTCTTCTTCTTCGTGGTCTCTGTGCCTTCATACACTAGGAGACTGTGTAGCTTACCGGTCGGACGGCGGGTCAGGTCCTACAGCACGGAAGCCAACACCTCACGTCCAAACCGGGCATCTCTGCGCGACCGGCAGTCGAGCCTGTAGTGGCGCACGAAGGTCGACGGTTGGGACCAGGTCGCCACACGGCAGAGTTCATGCAGGTCAACTCCTCGCAGGAGGGCCGCAGAAGTAGCCACAGCTCTGGTGGAGTGGGCTCGAAGCAGGACTGGCGGAGGCTTCCTCGCGAGCTCATACGCCAGTTGAATAGTCCTCACCACCCATTTGGAGAAGCGCTGGGTGGACACTTTGAGGCCCTTCCGACGTCGCCCATAGCAAACGAAGAGATGCGGCGTCTGTCGGAAGGAAGCAATCCTGTCCTTGTAGAAGGCCAATGCCCGACGCACGTCCAGTGAGTGGAGGGACCGCTCCAACGGTGTCGTCGGGTTCGGAAGAAGGCAGGCAGGATGATGTCCTGGTTGAGATGGAAACTGGACACCACCTTAGGCAGGAACGAGATGTCAGGTCTCAGGACCACCTTGTCCCTGTGGAAGACCGTGAAGGGCTCATCGGATCGAAGAGCTGTGATCTCACCCGCTCGCCTCGCTGAGGTCACCGCTACCAGGAAGGCAGTTTTCAGGGGGTCAGGAGCCGTCATCCAAGGTCGCCATCGGCTCGAAGGGCGGCTTTGTCAGCTGCGAGAGCACCAACGAGAGGGACCATGGCGGTAGCGGCGGCGATACCGGCGGGTAGAGATGATGTAGCCCTTTTCGGAAACCCGCTTAACGGTATCGTTCCTAAGAAGGCCGAGGCAGCCGACCGTGGCGGTTGGTATGCCACGATCGCGGAGAGATACACCTTAAAGGGATGGAAACGCCAGCCCCTGTTGCCGGAGGTGCAGGAGGAAATGCAGGACGGTCGAGAGCCCCGCGGGCGATACCGGCTCACTCCCCCGTTAGCGAAGGTCAGGAAGCGTCGCCACTTGTATTGATAGTTGCGACGGGTGGATTACTTCCTGGCCGCGACGAGGACGGTACCGAGGACGGGGTCGTTAGTGCGATATCCTCCAGGCATGGAGGGCCAGGCGTGGCAGGTCCGGATGGAGGACTCGGCCGCCGGAGTGGGAGAGCAGGTCCGGTGTCGGTGGCAGCCGGAGCAGGTCGTCCCGTGCGGCTTGTAGCAGGGGTGCGAACCAATGTTGCCTCGGCCAATACGGGGCTACCAGGATCGCGTCGGCTCGGTCGGCGAGGATTTTCGATATCGTCCGGCCGAGCAGCGGGAACGGCGGGAACGCGTAGAGGAGTTCCCCGGTCCACGGAAGCTGGAAAGCGTCCCCGATGGAGGCGCGATCGTGGCCCGCTCTGGAACAAAACGGCGACACTTCGCGTTTTCCCTGGTCGGGGAAAAAGGGATCGATGGTTCGTCCCACCGATCCCGAATCAGTCTGAACGCCTCTCCGGAGAGAGACCTTTTCGGGGATGGGATGAGGTGTCCCTGCTGAGGGCGTCTGCCGTGGTGTTCTCCTGCCCGGCCAGGTGAACTGCCACGGGATGCGTGTGCAGGCGAATGCACCAGTCCCACAGGTCGAGCGCGATGTGGAGCAGGGTCGTGGAATGAGTCCCACCTTGTCTGTTGATGTAGCAGACGGTGGTGGTGTTGTCCGTCAGAATCAGGACCGTGCGCCCCGCCACGGCGTGGGGGAAACGCCCGTAGGGTTTTCCCCAGACGGCGAGTAGCTCCAACGCGTTGATATGGAGAGCGGTCTCGTCGTCGGTCCATCTGTCGCGGACTCTGAGATCGCTGCAGTGGGCACCCCATCCATACAGGGAGGCGTCGGTCTTTAACCGTCGCCTTCGGTGTCGGCTGTTGGAAAGGCATCCCTGACATGAGATTGCGTCGCGACTGCCACCATCAGAGGGATGAGCGGACGTCTCCCGGCAGCTGCAGTCGGAGTGTCTGTTCGTCTCGCAGGGGGTCGAATATGCGGACGAACCAGTGTTGAAGAGGTCTTGCTCTCAGCCTGGCGAGATATGTCACAGCGGTCGTCGCAGCCATGTAGCCCAAGAGCTGCTGGACGCTTCTCCGGAAACGCGGGGCCGTACGAGCGTGAGCGGCGGCCCGGATCAGGGTTTGGGCTCGAGACTCTGGCAGGTACGCCCTGGCGGAGGTCGAGTCGAGCGTCGCCCCGATGAAGTCCAAGATCCTCGCCGGCTCGAGGTGGGACTTCTTCGGATTCCCCCGTAGACCAAGGCGGGTCAGGAGTGACAACGTCATGTGGACGTCGTGGAAAAAAGCTTGTTTGCAGGACGCCACCAACAGCCAATCGTCGAGGAAAGGGGGAAGACAGAAGCGCCCTTCGTCCGCAGGTAGGATACCACCGGGGCCATGCACTTGGTGAAGACCCTTGGGGCAGTCGAGAGTCCGAACGGCAGCACCTTGAACGGGAACAGGTGTCGTCGACTGCGAAGCGGAGGTACCGTTTGCTGCGGGCGAATGGCGATATGGAAGTATGCGTCTCGGAGATCGATGGAGGCGAACCAGTCCCCTCGATGTAGGAAGGGCAGGATCGACGGTATCGTGACCATCTTGAACCTTTTGGGGCGGATGTGGTGTTCACCCCTCGAGGTCTAGGATCGGCCGGAGGGTACCGTCGGCTTTCGGTACCGTGAAGTACCTGGAGAAGAAGCCTGTGGTCTTGGCCTCTTGCGGGAAGGGTGTCCATTCCCCCCTTTTTTGGAGGAGGGATTGGATCTCTTCCAGGAGGGCCGGACTCGACGGCGTGGGAGTAAACGCCGCGAGGAGGAATTGAGAAACTCGATGGCGTAGCCAAGACGGACGATGGAAAGCACCCAAGAGTCCGTGGGACATACTGCCACTCCGCTAGGTGTCGAGCCAGTGTCGGTCGGTCTCCGAGCGCTGATGGGGGGGCTGAAAGTGGGGGTTTGGGAGGTCCTGCCAGGCACATCAAAACCGAGACTTTGTCTCGGAGGAGGACTTCTTGGACGAAGCCGGGCGCCGCCTAATCGTGCGTCTGGCCGATAAACCGGGGGCGGTTTGACTGTCCAGACTGGGCCGAACGCTGGAACGACGAGGTGGAAGATCGTCGCCAGGATGGGCGGAAGGTGGAGGCCCTGCGGGCTTGCGTGGGCCCGGGTGCAGCCCGATCTTTTTGGCGGTCAGCCTCGCCTTGACGAGATTGTCCAAAACTTCGTCTGTGGGGCGAATTGAATAGGCCTTCACCGTCGAAGGGGAGATCTTCAATCCTCCTTCTGGTGTCCTCCTGGATGTCGGCCGGGTCGCAGCCAAGCATGGCGGCGGAGGCCGACGGGTCCCCCCATGACACGGGAGGCAATCTCCACTGCGTGCCTGGAGGAGGCCATCTGGTGGCGAGCGATGGAGATGGCCTCGTTGTAGATCACGGAGGAGGCTTGGCGGATGTCCTCCGGTACCGCCTCCATCGCCGGTTGCAGGCGATCGAGCAATTTTTTCAGGTATGCCGCGAGGAAGCCCGAGTGTTGGACAGCCTATCTGCAAGGAGGCAGCTGAATAAAACCTCCTTGCGTAGGCGTCCAACTTCCTGCCCTCTTTGTCCGGTGGGGTGGTGTGTTGCCTGCCGGAGCCCTTCGTCTGTGCCGACTTTGACGACCACAGATTCGGTGCAGGGTGATTAAAGAGATAACCCCCGGGGTTATCCTTCTGCACCCTGTAGAGGTGTTCTAACCGCTGCGGTATCGGCTGAGCCGAGGCCGGTCTATCCCAGGCGGCCTTCACCAGTCTGGATACCCGGGGCAGGAGAGGCAGCGGGGCCGTGGAAGGTCGCTTCTCCCAAGACGGAGAAGGCTGGATCGTCGTCCTCCGGCTCCGCATCGGCGATCTTTAAAGGGCCCAGGGTAGTGGCCATGCGGAGCAGCATCGCAGAGAACTGGTGGACGTCCTCTGGAGCAGAATCTGGGATCGGGTCCCCGAATCCCAACGGAGGAGACTCCTGGGGGGGGCCGCCTCAGACACCTCTGACTCCGCACTCGAGTCGTACGACTCCGAGCTCGGTGAGTCCTCTCGCCGCTCGCTTTCCGGTTTCCCTTTGTCGCCGCAGGGTTGCCTTCCTAGGCTTCTCCGCAGCCGGGGCGGTGGTAGCAGCAGCGTCCCGCTTGGGATGGCTGACTACTGACTTCACCCTCTTGGTGGTGACCGGGGTAGTCTGGCAGGCTGACGTCGTTGGAGCCCCCCCCAGTTACCACCGACTCCGTAGGGCGCGTCGCCGTTGCCGTGACCCTAGGAAAGGGGGCGATATCGCCCGATACCGTGGTGAAGGCTCCCTCGCCCTATGATATCGAGGAGAGGGAGAGCGGCTTTAAGGAGCGGCGGTCCGACGGAGATCGGCTTTGGCGTCGACAGTACCGAGGGCCCCGTCCCCTCTAGGCGAGCGCGATTCGCGCTGTCGACGAGGTGACCCCGGGGCCTCCGGAAGGTCTCCCAGCGACTCGGGCCACGATGGTACCGATCCCGGTACGATGGCGAATGCGACCGATAGGAGGCCGGGCGTCTCTCCATTCAGATTCCCTCGCGTACCTGGCCACGTAGGACGCCGGGGGTGTTTTCTGGAGGCAGACGAGCGAGGTTGTTCCTCTCTTGTCTCCCTCGGAGGCGGCGAGGCCACCGGACGCTCGGAAGAGCGGGACCGGGGCCTAAAGGAGGTCGAACGCCGCTCCGGAGAAGCAGAGGGCTCTCTCTGCTGCAGGTCGGCCGACCTGCGACGGCTAAGAGGGCGGTGGCGCTCCTCCACCAGGGTTGGAGGGTCTGCCACAGGCGAGTCCGGGCGCTGTTGGGGAACGTCCTCAATCTCATTGTCCGAGAAAATCGACGGACTCGCCTCGCCCTTTGGAAGGCTGCTGAGTAGGAGGAGGAGTAGGAGGTCGAACGCCCCCAGCCGGGGAGCGCTTCTTTTCCTTCTTCTTCTTCTTCTTCTCCTTCTCCTTGCCCTTGCCTCCGTCCGGAGCAGGGCGCTTTTAGCAGGCGTCTCCGTAAGGGGAGCCTCAGCCTTCCTCGCCGTCGAGGATCCTTTTGCTGACTTGGCAGCCGCCGACAGCTCGGGATCCTCGGTAGCGCCGAGATCGGCGTTTCGCCGGTACCGAGCCCGATACCGCGAGGTGACGGACGGCAGCCGCCGATACCGTCGATGCCGTGGTCGTCTTCTTGTCGGCCATCTTGGAAGTGGAGGTCTCGTCTATCGCCCGCAGAGACTGTTCCCAACAATAAGATTTGAGTCTCGCGGAGCGGTTGCGGAGAGTTTGGGGAGTAAATCCCGGCAAATTGGGCAAGTCCGGATGTTGTGGGACTCACCCAAACAGAAGAGACACTCCTTATGGCCGTCGTTGAGGGCAACCTTGCGGCCGCAGGACACGCACTTCTTAAAGAGCGCGGACATAAGACGAAGAACGCCAAACTCCGAAATCCAAAAAGACGAAAAACCGAAGGGGGAGTCCGAAAGAGAGGTCAAAGACAGTCCGAAAGTCCGTAAAACCGTGAAAAACAGCAAGCCAAGCACAACGTGAGAGGAACAAACTGAAGAACCTTCCGTACGCGGCGGCGGACGAACTGAGGAGAGACCGTTGCTCGGCGGGAGGAGCATGCGCAGTACCGGCGTGGGGGAGGGGTTCCCGCCAAGCGAACAAGCTCTAGAAGTTTCCGAACGCTACCGCGCAGGCGCTAAAGCTTCCTAGTGTATGAAGGCACAGAGACCACGAAGAAGAAGTAAATGAGTACAAAATGCCACATGCTAAGCACAAAAGAACGAACACAGCTAAAAATAAACCCTCTCTGGTAAAGGTTGATATGGACCCAATGTCAAACAATCCATCATTGGAGACACTCCTGGTCATGAAAACTGAAATTAAACTAACAGTGGTGGAGGTGATATCCTCCATGCACACAGATATCTCAGAGCTGACAGCCAAAATAGATAGGACTGCAGATTCCACTAACATGGTCCTCCAACAAAGGACTGAAATAATCTTCTTCTTCTTCTCCTCCTCCTCCTCCTCCCCCCTACTGAGAAAACAACTGCTGCTTTACAGGATAAGTTCACAAAGCTTGAAATTACAGCCACAGATATAATTTTACTCTTTAGGGGGACAAGGAGTCAGCAGAGCAAAACCACATACCTTCCTTTCTAATAAAATGGCTATTAAAAGTCTGCCTAGAGATCCCAGTCCTGTTAGATGGTATTGAACGTGCTCATTGTTGGATTTCTATCAGATCACCATAAGGAAAAGGAACTGGACTAGAGATTACCTAATAAAATGCAGCTTTAACTAAACTTCTTGATCTATAATACAATAGTGCTAAAATCATCATTCTTCATAATATTGCTCCAGAAGCTTTGCAACAAAGAAAGGCATTTAAGGAAATCACTGACATATTAAGGACAGAAAATGTATGCTACAGGTGACGATTCCCAATGAAATTAACATTCAATGCTCATGACAAATCTTATTCAGCTAAAACTGAAATTCAGTTAAACTGTCACAGAAGGCACAAAATCTGCTAGAGCTTGGACATACCACTCACACTGTCATCAAATTTCTCCAACATCATTCAAACCTCTGGAACATTTGAAGTTTGGGATTAATCCATTTTGAAAATAAATATATAATCAATATATTTCAACCTACTAATATTGAGTTGACACATAGATCTTGCGATTAACTTGAATGTTAAACTGTTCACTTTAGTTTTTTATTTTTCAGTTTCTGTTCTTTTCACAGCTACATTCAATCTGATTTCTCCTTTTCCCATTAAGCAAATGTAATTTTGTTAAAGTTAAAAAAGCAAAACATAATTTCTTATGTTCTACACTATCAAGAGCTTTGCTATAAAGCACAGACTGATCTTCTGAAATTCTTTGGTGCACTCCATTATCTAGTGTATGTTTGCAACATGATCCATATACCTTTTCCTTTTCTGAACCCAACATGGACATCTGACTTTTTTTTTACAAAATCTTTAGCATCACTCTGCTTACATGAAGATGAATGCAGAGGTGCAGTAGCTACGTCCTGCTGCATCCTGTCTTAGGGACTAGAATGTATAGAGTTATTTCCAATCTGTGGGTCATTGTTTTGTTTTCCTTATTTGTATGGACCGTAGTTACAATGTGAATGCATTCTATCTTTGTAGCCTGAAACAGCTCTATTGGTATGCTGCCTATTCCTGTTGATTTATTTCTCCCAAATACTCTGAGAGCGGCTTCTTCCCTTTCTAAAACATGTGAGTTCATTAACAAAGGGTTCTTCATGACCAAGTCTGCCATTCTTTTATCTCTGCTATATAGTTTTTAAGTATATTGCTTCTATTGTCTTTTTATTTTTCTCTTAATTAGACTGCGTTCCTCTGCTGGTCACATGGCAACCCCACTCTTGGTTTGAATGTCCCTTTGATTTCTCAAAACTGGTGGAAGCAGTATCTTGTTCCACCTTTTTTTGTAGTCTCCTTCTAAAGCAAGGGTGGGGCAAAGTATGGCCTGTGGGCCACATGGCAGCTCCCAGGTCAATCAAAAACAGTTTTTGCTGATCCCCCCCCCCACAAGCTTTGGCGGCCCCATACTTCTCTGGAGTCAAGCAAAATGTTTACAATTTTTTTAAAAAAAATTATTTGCCCAAAAATACCCTCTATGGGGTGGTGGGGGTACTTCTGCACCATTTTGAGCCCACCATAGGCTAATTTAGGCCTAAAAGAGGCTTTTTGGTTTTTTGAAACACAAAGAGAACAGGAAGTGATTTCTGCTCACTTCTTGTTGTTGTAAAATGGCTTTCCTGGACTTGACATGACCAAAGAAGGCCTGAAAACATGGGGGAAATGCTCTCTTGTTCCTGAGAGGGCATTTGGGGGCAAAAAAAAGTTCATTTTGTTTCTATGAAAGTGGGTGTGGCACAGGCTGCAGCCCTCCAAGGTCTCCAGAGGGGTTAATGTGGCTCCCTACCCTTCCACATTTGCCCACTTCTGTTCTAAAGTGATAGATTAGCCTTGTTTGTATAGGGACAGTGTCAGTGATTTCTGCCTGCTCCACAGAAGTTATCTTCCTTGATAGCCCAAACAGCCAATTAGCAAGCTGCTAACTAGACTAACTAAGCTTACCAATTCCACTACCGCACGGACTTCTGGCTTCATCACACACGCTCAAGTGGAGTGTTCTTGAGTTCCTGAGGTCAAAGACAGTGTAGCCATCCTGCCTTTTCAGAGGATTAAGGTCAAAGAGATGCCCTGTAAGGAAATAAAAGGAAGAAAGACAGTTTAGCCTTCCTACAAGAATAACTCTAGGTGGAAGAAAAATAGGTTCAAGAATCATTTTCCTTCCAGCCTGAAGACACTACATAAAACCAATAAAGGGGAATCCACTTAGGGCCCCATACACAGTATTTTTGAACAAATATTTAAGAAATGTGAGTGTGGCACTGGTATGCATGTCAGTTATACCTACAATATGCATGAGCAAGCTATGATTGGCCTGTTGTTGTGCACACACATGCACTAAACAGAGTTCAGTTCATGAGGCCAACAGAATGAGGCAGCATCAACTTTTCTCCTATTTACTACAAAGAAGCAACATGTAACTAGGAATGGGGAACTGTGGCCATCTAGATATTTGTGGATTAGAATCAGCCCTATCTAGTATAGCCAATTATTAGGTATGATGGAGCTCGCAGTCCAAAAACATGTGGATGGCCACAACTGCTTGTCAATGATATCTATCAGTTGTGGTAAATACTGATAAATGATGCTGTTCACCCCTTATTCTTGGCTAAAGTCTCTCCCTATAGCAACATTATCTGTTTGTTGCATATTTCTACCAGAGGTTTATTTAGGCATCTTGTTTTGCTTCTCGATTGTAAACCGTCTTCCTTTGCACAAGGCTTGCAGTTCTTGCTGCACTCCCAGTTGCAAAGTGTGGAGGCACACATTTCTCCATAATCTGATAGGACTACCAGCAGTTGCAAGGTCCAGGAAACAGAGAGGCTTGTACCAATAGACTCAAGCAAGTGTGTGTAACTGCCGCTGGGATTCTTTTCACTGTTGCCCCCACTGGGATTCCTTTCACTGTTGCCCACATCTTCAAAGGGAAGCCAGTACTGCACATTAGATGAAGACACCACATTCACATTACCCTGGATTTTTCTTTCAGTAAGAGAGGGAAACTGTGAACCAAAAACCCATTCCTGAACTCTTCCTGCTAGTTCTAGCTAATCCAACTTATCAGACAAATTCATAACATATCCAAAGGTTACCTGTAAGAGGGTTCGATACTGTGCAATTGTTGTGCACATTGCTCTTCAGAGGACATGCTGCAGCTGTGAACCACACGAAAGTATATTCACAGCCCTCAAGGGCTGTTATAAGTTCTGGCTTGGAGTCCTGAACAACAACAACAAAATTAAGAGAAAGTGGGTATTTACAAACCTTCTACACAAGTGATACTGCCTATATCTAAGACTCTAATTTTGCCATATGGGAAAAGCAGGAAAATGAGACAAGAGTGGCAGCTGAGGGGAAGCTTTAAAGAAGACCTCATTTCACCAAGCCTGGACAATGCTTTGTTTTGTTCCATACACAAAGTATTCATCTAGTTACTACTCATACCTATAGCTCAGTAAAAGAGCACATAGTTTCAAAGCAGAAGGTTACAGGTTCCACCCCACACACACACACAACTCGACCAGTTAGGATCAGGAAAAAATCTGGTTTGACCTCTAAGAGTGCTGGTAGTCAGTACTGATAAAACAGGACTAGACAAACAAGAAGTCTCTCATTGTTAAGCCTCCTGTGTACTCATTCTTTGAACAGCAATGACCACCACCTCATTCTACCAATTGGTAAAGAGAATTTTACTATACATGATAAAAAACTGAGTTTAAAAGTTGTCTTTATCTTACTCTAGGGCTCCAGTCCAACAGCCTTTTATTCCAAGAGGTCTGTGTAGCAGCTCCTTCTGTCAAAATTATAGAATCCTACTCACTGAAGTACACTTACAATTCTGTTTTCATCACACTTAAAGCGGATTATTGTAGACTTCTTCCGGATCTGGTCTGGACACTTCTCCCCATTGATAT
Source organism: Ctenosaura bakeri (assembly GCA_948474755.1). Classification (NCBI taxonomy): domain Eukaryota; kingdom Metazoa; phylum Chordata; class Lepidosauria; order Squamata; family Iguanidae; genus Ctenosaura; species Ctenosaura bakeri. Next base: position 56,114 of record CAOLHI010005385.1, read on the forward strand.
ATGTAAGTACAAGAATGCCGTTTTGCCACTGGAGTCCTCCAGCTACTTCACCCATGCTGACATGTTTTGATCCATCCATCAGGCACACTGCAGCCTCTGGTGGACAGGAACCTAAATTGGGCATCACAATAGGACAAAAACCAACACTCAGTATTGCTTCAATTCCACCAGCCCCACACAATGTTTTGTTGCTTTCTCTTTCTATAACAGTGTGCTCAAAAACTTCTTTTATACCTACAAAACCTACAAATTCCATAAGTGCTGAGCCAAACATGCATTTCTGAGATGACACCATTTAAACGTCATGTATTAGAATTCTTATTTCATAATACATCCATTTAAGGATAGTATCACAATAACCTTCAGTTGCAGAATCTACATATTCCCAGGACTTCTGTTTTTGAAAGTCTCAAAGACCAGAAAGCATACTTCACAAGACTTAAAAGCAGTATTTTGAAAAATGTCAAACATGATCCAACCGGTGTTCCTTTTATTTCTCTTATACCAGTAAATAGTGTATCAACACCATAGTTCATACTTCTGAATGCACTCATACCAGTGAGTTGTGTTAAGATTACAGGCTTCCTCCACTTATCTGACAGGTTAGAGATTGAAACGCACTCAGAAATGAATGACAGAAATGAAACTAGTTGAAAAGTAGAGAGCCCAGAGAGCATAAAGGACTTACAGAGGCTCACTTGAGATCACACACACACTGTTTACAAAATCTCTCAACTGGCTCAGCACCTTTCATCCCTCTCTCAGCTTACTTTGCAAGCAGTACAAGAGAGAGTAGTCCCAACTAAGCCTCCAAAGGCAAGAAGAACTGGTGAAAGAGCAGAACCTCCACAGAATTAGTCAAACCTGTCCTTAATTTGGAAGTGTCAAAGGAGTCAGATAATGAGGCATTGAAAGAACTCAGCTTCCTCTATTTTTTGTTTGGTTCCCTCTCTATCAATGCCAATATCAATCAGTATTCTCTGTTTCCAGGAACCTCTTGTCAGTCATCACCCCTGAACTAAGGTAATTCTTCATCCTATAAGACAGGACTAGCAGGCAACTACACATAACTTTGGAGAAATCTATTAATTACAGAATACTTTGAATCCTAGCTTTCATCCAATTTTAGAACAAGAAAAATACTTCACGGTAGTAAATGTGTTCAGGAGGACTTGAAGACAGAATTTCACTTGCCCTCTAAGTGTGGACCAGTGTGGACCCTGCAAGACCATAAAACCAGTGCTCCATGCTTTCAAATTCTTCCCAAGCTACTTCTTCCTCTCACAACTATGCTATATTTTCCAAAAACAAGAACTCCATGTTCTCCATCAACTTCAATAATGAATTGAATAAACTATGCAACTGAGAACTAAGTTCTCTGCATCTCTTAAGGACAGAGCTTTTCAAACTTTTCATGTTGGTGACACACGTTTTAGACATGCATCATTCTCCAACAGAGTAATTCAGTAAGTAATTTGGTAAGTGGAGGCAGCCCCTCCACACCCAAGCCTGACCTGCCACTGCCCTTGCCGGGGTTTTCTTCGGTCCGGAACAGCAGCGGCAGCAGGAGAGGCAACCCCTTCACCCAGGCCTAATCTGCCACTGCCCTCAGCAGTGTCTTCCTCAGCCTGGGGCAGCAGCTGCTGGAGAGGTAGCTTCTTCATCCAGGTCTGGCCCGCATGGCAGCAGGAGAGGCAGCCCCTCCACCCACTGTGTTCACACAACACACCTACACACTGCAGCTGACACACTAACATGTCATGACACACAGTCTGGAAAACTCTGCTTAAAAATATTGTTTTCATACTTTAAGAGGTAGATAAAAACGATGAAATAAATGTGTTTCTTCTGTATCAACCTACTGACTTTTTAAAACTTGCATTCCCAGCTGCCACCCATTTCAGTCTTGTGGGGAAAGTATGGCTGAGAAAAGAATATCCACAAAAATTCTTATTTACATTAGTTATTAGTTATTATTAGTTATTTTCTGTACCATATCTGAGGGTAACACAACCCTTTCAGGGTGGTCCACAAAATCAAAATATACTACCTTGCAGCAAATTTTAAAAAATTAAAAAAAAAAATATAAAAGTTAAAAAAAATTAAAAAAAAAACAAAAATCAAAGAATACAACTAAAAAATCAGCAACAACAATATAGAACTATAGTTTCAGTTCTGGCATTCCATCTGTTGAATTCTATCCCCAGAGATGCTAGTTTGCTGGCTGCACTTAGGCCTTTTAGGGCATTTGTTCTTGAAGTTTGTCCTTCCAGGAGTTGTTTATTTGTTTTTGGATTTCAACTCCCAGAAGTGCCATAGACAGCACAGTCCATAGTCATGGCTTTTGGGAGTTGGAGTCCAAGTCATCTGCAAGAACAAAGGTTGTATGTTTTAGTTGCCAGATCTCTACAGGTCCCCACTGTACATTACTAATTTATTTTTATTTCTGGTGCTATTGTTTTCTTGTATTTTATCAGCCGTGTAAACCACTCTCAGATGTTTTTATTGAAAGATTGTACAGAAATGTTTTAAACAAGCTGATTTTTTTTACGGACAAAATGTAACCCAAATTTAGGCTCAATTTGCACATTATGATTTGCTCATTGGCATTGGTATAGTATCTGAGTTTTTCTCACACAAAATATGGTGGATGGTCATACAGTTCTCCTCACAAAGTTTTTGGAAAAAGCATACTCAGCCACTCCCGTTCTTACCTGTTCCTTGGTGTGGCACTAAAGATTTGCAGACATTGATATAATATTTCACTGTAGAGTCTGTTCCTGAAATGGCTTCCCAGTTTTCTTTATATCGTGTCAGAGAAGAGAGATCATAAGAGTTGCCAGCACTGTCTCTGGAACAGAACAAAGAAAAATTTGTGATAAATTAGTGAGTTGAAGAAATTCTGGAAAAAAATACTGACAAACAATATAAGAGCACCAACAAGCGCTAGCACAAGAATCCAAGCCAAATTTCCAAAGCCCCAATTGCTTCTAAATGTATAGCGGTAATATCGCCAGAATTCTTCCAGTAATTATCCTAAGTGTTCTATCTCTTACTCAATGGCATGAGCATCTGGGGATGCAAAACTAAATAACAGAAAGGTATTTCATATTTACCCTGATCTCTACTACTTCCAGTTAGTAGAATTCTTGATGCTGATAATGATAAATTTGATAAAAGTGATACATTTCACACTGGCTTACTGCAAGAAGAAGCTAAGCATTACCACATGAGAGAGAGCATAAGAAATTCTTGAAGAGAGACCTTTATTTTTTCAACACTCTGGGAAAAGGCAACTTACTTATAAGAGCAATCAATTGATCTGAAAGGTGGGCAGGCCAAAGAAGTGTGCCATTCAAACATATAGATGCAGTCCTCAGTTTCCTTCAGGAACACTGGCTAAGGAAAGACCAAAAAAAGACTATTAACAAATGCATAACATAGTTCAGTCTGCAAACATTCAGCTCAACCCATCTATTATTATTCTATTATTATTGGCTGGGGATGATGGCATTTGGAAGACCCAACAACATTTAGAGAACTATAGTTTCTCCATCCCTGAAGTAGAGGCTAATGCAGAGGTGAGAAAAGTGTGGCCCTTATTCTTCTGTTTCGAAGCCAAAATCCCTGGCCCCCAAAAGATTCTTTAAAAGATTTCAGCCAACTTTGGGCCAAAATATGCCAAGAAACACCCCAAATGCCATATAACATGGAAGACTGGGATCTTTTGCCCTCCACTACCCCTGAAAAAACTTTTAAGAATTAAATTAAATAAATTAATAAATTAAATTAAATAAAAGGAAAAACTGCTTTTTGGTCACTTCTGGATATATGACAAGTAAGACTGTGGTGCATAGGACAGCATGTTCACAGAAGAGCTAAATGCACCTTCTTGTTCTTGTCATTCCTTATTAATTTCAGAAAACAAGTGAACAGGCAGCAAAGACCCAGAAGGTTCAGAGGGATAGCAATGGGGCCCTTGCTGGGAATTTGGCCTTGGCAGATGAAGCAGCTAATATCAGAAATACTGCAAGATACCAAAGAATTACTTGCCATCCTGCTCTTTCTCTCCAGGCTTATCCTAGAACAGGGATGGAAAATATTATCCTCCAGATGTTGAACTACAACTCCCAGCATTCCCTAATATTGCCTCTGCTGATTAAGCCTGCTGGGGGATTAAATTTAGCAACTGGAGGACTGCACAATTCCATAGATAACAATAAAACTACATGGCTGGTAGATTTTGCAAAAGATGACTCTTGAATCTTGCCTGGCATGCAAAAACTCCTTTCTGCTGAGTTATAAAGGAAAGAGTAGATGGTAGCAGCTATGGGAGAGGCAGGACCCAGAGTGGTATCTGGCTTGCTGAAGTCTTGTTGCATCCAAGAGAGTACTTCTGTATGACTGAAAGTACCCCACCCTAAAAAAAAAACTGCATGTGTGGATGCATGGTGCTAGATGCCACTCAGCACCCTTTGCTCGGATATACCAGTAACATCTAGTAGAAATTAGTCAAAAAGATAGATTTTTTTTTGTTCAGTAATAGGGTGTGTATCACCATACCATATTACATATGCTAATTTAAAACACATTCATAAAAGACATTCAGGAACAAAGATCTATTTTTATTGACTCATTGTTTACCGCAAAAATTATATTAATGGTGCTAAGAGTTGAGAGACTTTAAATTAGGTATGGGCAATCTACAGCCTTACTTTGAAAGCTATATGCAGCTGACCAGTTCAAATTTCTAGCTTTTGTCACTCTCTCATCAAGCTCTTCACTTCTGTGCCTCTCAAAGGATTACGTCTGACTGAATGTGGCCAAGAAGGAAAAATGTTCATCTTCCCTACCCCTAAAGAATGTTAAGGATTTTTTTTCCAGTGTTTTAGTACATGCCACTTCCCTGGTACACACACAGGTTTGATCTGTGTGTTGTCAATAACCTGCATGGAGAAAGACCAGGAGTTTACATGCATAACTGTGATGGCTACTGCATAAAAATTATGTTATTGGGCATATTAAATTATACATGCACAGGCCTCTATCTGAATATGACACCTCATATGAGAAATTCCAGGGACAGAGTCACAGCTGTTCACATTTCACATTATTACAGTTTGTATACAATAGGGCTGGGAAAGCTGCATCTCTCCAGTTCCACTTTCCATTAGCCCTAGCCAGTCTGTAAATAGCAGTATGATGGCAACAGGAGTTAACCAGCATCTGAATGTTCAATGATTCCATCCCCTCAGGCATACCAGTACTGTCATACAGCTTCCCCCTTTTTGTATAATCACACTTGATGACTTGGGAACAGGTCAGCTTGCTAGTCTGCTTACCTCCAAATTTGGATGAGGGTCACAGTAGAAAAATATGGCTGTTGAACGTTGATATATCTTGTGGCATGTCTCTCCACTGGTGTAATTGATTTTGATTAATCCATTTTCATATGTCAGTTTTGTAGTCTGCAAACCTAACAGCAAAATGTGTTAGTCTATTAAATGGAGTAACATGAGGTTACGTCAAAAAAAAAAGTACTATCCGATACTAAAAATATTCACTGGATAGATCTAAGCTAGAACATGCAGAAAGCAGGATTACTTTATTTCTCTGGGAATGTCCAGTTTGCTAAGAACAATAAGGGCCCACACTCTAAAAAGACAAAGAGAATCTTTTATTTTTCACAAGAGTGTAAAAGCCACATCCACTCCTGGAGTCTCCAAAGGACACACTTGCTCCTAAGACACCTGTAACCCCCTAAAAATTGCCTCCCAAGGGCCAGATTGAGCTTTCTGTGATATGAGTGCCCATTTCACAACATCTCCCATTCCAGGACTGTTTTAAACAAGCAAGGGCCTTTTTCAGAATTAGAAGTGACCAGATTATTGTTCCTGATTTTGAAAAAAGGCCCCTCCAGGACCAAAGCAGGTTGTGGCATATGAAATGTGGTGAGCAGCCAAATTGTTTCTCCAAGAAAGGGCATAAGTGGCCTTTTGGGGCAAGTGGACCCGTTTTGATGTCAAAGGGGCTAATGGTTACTCTATGGGCTGCTTGCAGCCTGTACTTTGACCACCTCAGTTTAAACCTAATGCCATTTCAGCATTCAGTATTTTTTTATAGTAATTCATATTTAACTATTATAGATCTATCAAACTTAGCTTTTTTGCATTTTGACTTGAGTCCTGGGAAAGATAGCTAACAAATTTTTTAACTTAAAACATATCCTTACTCCACATGTTCTTGAATTTTACAACACTAGAACCTTCTATTTTGAATTCCCCTCAAAATGAAAGGTCTTCTTGCATCTAGTGATTCACCTATTCCCATTCTCCGCTGACTAATGCACAGAAGACCAAGCTTCATCATATTTTCCATCTGCTAACTAGCTCCAGTCAAAAGGTATCACCTCTTGCTAGCGGTAAGTGTAAGACTTATATGGCAAGGCCTCCTTCAGTGAAATTTATTAATTAGGGATGGGCCAACCAAATCCTCGGCAAGGATTCAAGATTCGTGAATCTGAATCCCTGTGCCAAAATAGGAAAACCAAATTTTCTGAATCCACCAACCAAGTAGTTTGTTGGAGACCGGAACACCTGAAATCCTGGGAGACTGGGATGCCTGAAAACTTGGAAGACCAGACACACAAGGGGAGATGGCAAGCAGGTGAGTGGAGTAATAATGGCCTTTGCTAACAATTTCAGAAATTACATCTGCGGTTGTATTCTAAGGTATTTAAATTGAACATTTCATATTTAAGTTCAGCACTTGACTGGAAGGTACAGGTTTGAGATTTGAAGGACAGCTGAAACATTCCTTTGCAGAGCTCCCTTGCAAAGCTCTTTCATACACAATTCTGCAGTTTGTAGTTTTACAAGGCATCACAGCCTTCTCTGCCAAAGTGTGCTGGTATATCATCAAACTACAAACCCCAGGATGACATAAGGATCTATGCAAACAAAAGCCAGTTTTGACCTGGATTATCTCTGTATTGTAGTGGTACTGTTTACACAGGCAGGAAAATGTGGAATTAATCCACATTATCCTGATTGTGTAGAAAAGGCCTTCAAGTCATTTTCAATCTGGGGAGATCCTGAAGCAAAACTATGACAGTTGTCCTGGCCAGATTTCTTCAGAGGGAGGTTTGCCTTTGCCTGTGCTTTTGCTAAGGCTGAGAGAGTGTGTCTTGCCCAAGATTATCCTTCTTTACCTTGCTTTTTAAACCCTTTTTAAAAAAAGGATTCAAAAGATTTGAGATTCGTGGATTCCCAGAACCTTCCAGGGATTCAGATCTGGATTCAGAAAATTCTGGATTCGTCCCATTCCCGTTATTAATCATCAATTCCAAAAAGCGGTTTTCAGGATGTAATCACATGATGTGTCCTCCTGATGCTACAGCATTACTTCAAAGCTGTGGAATTTTGGTGGGGGAGGTTACAACTTTCAGAACCCTCCAGCAGCACAGCCAATACTACGCTGGATCAGGGATTTCCACAGCTCTAGTCCAACAGGGTAACTTTTTCTAATGTTAGCACCTAAGAATTCTCAAAATGCTACAATGACCAAAAGGACTTTATATACTTGTAGCTGAGAAAGGATCATTATTATTGACACTTTTGTTCACTGTCATAACAATCCACAGAGACTTCAATATTAGAAGCCATTAGAGCCACAAGCAAGATTTCCATGCACTAGTGCAAGCACACCATTCATTTAAAGCTCAAACCATGTTCCTATGATGTTTAGGCACTGCACTAAGGTATGCTCTACGACTTTTTTTCTTTTTCTTTCCAACACTAGCATCCCTCTCCAAGCTCAAAATATCTAATGAAGGCAACACTTTTAAGAAGGCTTCTGTAAGCCATCAGACCACATACCACAGCCTTAATTGTCTTCAGTTTGCTATAGAACAGCATAACGGAAGCATGCAATAGTATGGTGCTGCAGCCCATCCTAAAATCTGGTAAATGTAGCTCAGCTACAAAGAGCTTTATCATGAGCCTGTCTCCAACCATACTTTTAGGTCAAACATCAGTGTTAACCTAGGAACAGTGGTGAAAACTGCCTGTGGAAATAATATTAAAATGGGCACCACAACCCTCTTAACTGGCTAGTATTCCACTACAGTCAAAGACAGCACCTCTAGAGAGCTAGACTAGATAAGTGAATTTTAAAAACAAAAACAAAATCAATGGGTTCTTGGAGCAAATCTTGATGTATCACACACCCATCCTTAGGGAGCCATAGAACTGACAGTCAGCAGTACACAGAATGACTTTACCTGCTATTTTTTTAAAATCTGGAGTCTGCTTCTTAATTTGACATGATGACACAACATCTGTATCCTGGCTTGGTTGTTTGCAAATTCCTGTTGTTAGTTTATCACAGATTCTGAAGAAGTAGTCATATTCATCAGTGCTCACTTTTATATCCTTCCCACGGAGTGACTTCAGGTCATAAATGTAACCATATCTTGGATCTTTTACTTGACAGTTCTCACCTTAAAAAAACAGAAAACCAGAAGAAAAATAAAATCTTAGGATGCACATCTAACACATACACTTCTTCATCCTCAACAGTACAGCAAAATCTATTGAAACAAGAGAGAATGATTTCCTTAGCCAGGATACTGACTCAAGATGGACAAACACAATTTTTGGAAATTCATCTGTCTAATGCTTTTTAGCATGTCACTGCAATTAAACTAATCATCAAAAGACATTTCATAAAAAAAAGAACATGCACAAATCACAGGAAGGTATAATAAGGTCTAAGGAGTAGCAACTGAGTACTAGGGCAAAGGCTGTCTCAGTGGCAGCATCACCATTTTGAAATGTTCTCACCAAAGAGGTACACCTGGAACCTATGTTGTTGGTCTCCTGGTATCTGGCAAATCCATTCAGATCTTTTAATACTTAACTTTAGACTGGATTATTCTTTTTATCAGACTCTTTTAATTGTCCTTTTAGATGGTCTATGTTATGTTTTCTTTATAGTTTCTGTTTCTGTAAAACAAGGTGGGCAACAGTGGAAGACTGGGGAACTGCACTAGCCCTTCAGGAGACCCTGGAGGACAGCACCACTCACTGTACCTACTCCTACCAAAAAAAAAAAAATCAACCTTTTTGCCCTCAAATGCTCTCTAGGGGACAGGGGGCCTGTTTTGGAGCCATCCTGAGACCTAGAGAGCATATGAGAGTATTTTTGAGGCCAAAAAATATCTTCTAAAAAATGTGGCAAAATTTTTTGACCCCTGAGATGTTCTCAGAGGGGCTAATGTGATTGAAATGTCATTCACACCTCCTCCTTTCAGAGCAAAAGAATTTACAAAAAATTGGCTGCTAGGGGCCTCCGAGATCCATTATGTAGCCAACTGGCCACACTTTCCCCCACCCTCTGTAAAATCATCATAGCTATTAACTGAAGTGTGGTACAGAAATTTCTAACAACCTTTCTGGGAAATAGAAAGTACACTGAAATTTCACATTTTAATAATAATCCAATTACAGGAAATCCTAGCTATGAATGTTTCTTAAACCGCATCGACACCAAAAGGCAGAATTAAATAACTAATCATAAAATATACCATCCCAAAAAGCATAATAAATCTGAACATACACATGCTGTTTATTTTTAAAAACCGGACTTATCACTTGCAACATGAATGCCATGCTACATACAAATTTAGCTAAAAGCATTATGAAGATTTCACACACTGCATAATATAAGCCTGGCTTCCAATTATCAGTGCGTTAAATTCTGTTATTTTACAGACATATATCTTTTTCAAGCCTCCAGATTAGTGTGCATGACTGCCAGTTACATTTGCCAATGATAAGATGGACCCTGACTTGTCTTTCCATAAAATGAAATGATCCTTCGTTTCCAGAGTGAATTAAAATCCAGCAGAAATATTTCACTAGAGGAAAGGCATGAACCATTATTTTTCTACCAATCCCCTAAACAGCATGAGACATGGCACTGAGAACTGTAGGGGGAAATCTGAGGAAAAATGCCACTCAACTCTCTTCCTCTGTCTTCTACTGAACTCCAAAAAGGGGTCAGTCTCAATTACTAAATATTGCAGCAATAAGGCTTTCACAACAAGGGTCTTGGATGAAATTTCACTATGTTTTGCCCCTTGGGCTGGTTAGACCAAAGAAACAATATTTCTGAAGTGTCTAGAAGGAGCATTTCCAGGTTAGTTCTGTTAGGGAAAGGAGACCTATAACTGACCCCATGCTTCCTGGGGTTCTCAGGGGCATTTTGACCCAATAAATTGGGTGGCTGAGGGCCATGGAGCCATGAAGAAGATTTTTGAGGCTGCATGCAGCCCAGAGGCCGTACTTTCCACACGCCTAGTAAATACAATTATTACATAAAGCTTGGAAAAGTGTTCCCATAACAGTCCTCTTAGATTTTTATCCAAACACATTGGCCTGGAATATTTATCCAGATGTTTTCCATCTAAAGTACAACTTCAACCTTTGGATAAATGTGTGCCTGCAGAAACTCTTATACAGGAGAGCAGCTTTTATATTCTAACAAATTAATAATTTCTGTTGTCACACATCTAGAACAGAGCCAGAAGAAGTTGTTTCGTTCTGTAAGTAGCCATTCTGGCTGGAGGATTCTTAAGAGATTTAGTTCAAAAAGTAACTTTCCAAACAATAATCTGTTGACAACAGCTGGAGAAAGACGTCCAACTTTTTTCAAGAACCCTAGTACATTAGATGTTTCCTCTTGTATCCCAAATGTGAAGTACTTTACCCAAGAGCTTTAAATATAGTTATTAGAAAATAGTTTCTCAATCACTCATACTTGCCTTCTGCCCTGTGCAAAGGGCAAGCTGCAACTGTTCTCCAAAGAAATACAAATTCACATTCCTCTTCATGTTGAAACACAGGGGATCCCTAGACATAATGATGAAGAATTAAATTGGCAGCTTTACATCTACAAGAAATTCTACAGATGTTCTTTTTATATGAGCTCTCTCTGGAATCCCCTGCCACCATTAAGCTACGTAACCAACACTCCAATTCATGCACGTGCTATTTGCTGAGAAAATCTAAGAAACAAAGAGATCTGCCATTCACAAATCCTGTGGCTGAGCCAGATACAATTATGTATTTTTTTTCTTGTTATGGAAATACAAAAGGGGGGAGTACTAAACTGCACTTCAGACATAACTGTTTTTTCTATATGCCCACTATACCATGTGGATTTGGGACTGAAAAACCTAGTGGGGTAATGAGAATGGTGACTCCTCAGCCAGTACCAAACTTTAGACATCAAAACATCCACCAGGGTCTCCACTGTAAGCTCTCCCACCCTTCACTGCACTCACAAAAACTTCTGAGGTGAGAGACCATTTAAAGGCAACCCCCCCCCTTTTCTCCATCTGTTTTAGGTCTGAATAGCAAGTGCTGTCCATTGAGTCCAGAGTGAAATGCAGCTGCCCAACCCCTTAGTCTACACTGATAGGTTCTCCTGTAGACACTGCTATCTATCGAACCAGCCCTGAACCTTTATTGCCATATTTTGCACAGGATCTCTTTGCAAAATGCCTTTTTTTTCTGACACTGTCACGGTATACACACGTCCCTAGAAAAAGAAACAGCAAGACAATTTTCCACAAGTTGAACTGACCACACAACTTAAAGTCCTGAATGCCTGTAATACTACACAGATTAAAACAACCAGAAATATAAACATGCAGTAAGAACTAATGTTGTTATTCAACAATTTTCTTATCCTTCCACAAAAAATAAATATGAAAAATCAGTATTTTAGGGCTCTCTGAATCTGCTTTTAAGTAAGTTACTATACTTGCTGAGTAGAATGGAGTTTGTGATGATGCTTTAGCTAGTTTTTTGGTGCTACAACTGTTGGGATGTCCTCCATATTATTGTAATGGGATATACAGTCTATCGTAAGTAGCAGCTTGCTTGTAACCTACAAGCCTAGCTACTAGAGACCGTTACATAAACAATTGCTAGGAATGTACTGATAAGCGCTGCCTGGTTCTCACCGCCTCAAGGTCTCTTGGAAAAGGGGGAGGGAAAGCAGGGATTCTAAAGCTCCGATATTTGCTTTTGAACTGCAGTCTCACTAAAGTCTTGTACAATGTATCTCACTCCAAATAAATAGTGTTTAATCACTATACTATTTGTGTGTGTGGATTCAGTTCCTGACAGAATGAGGAAACTCCCAGCAAATTCTATACCACGTACCAAACATCTGGAGAAGAACCACTGGAAGAGGGAGCAGTCAGCAGAGCCTCCGAGACCCAAGACGATGAATGAGCTGAGGGAGTCGAACCAGACCCCAACCAGCCCATGGATGTGTGAGCTAAGGTGCAACCTGTGATTCCTATAACTATTCCTATTACTGGTCAAACCTGGGCCTGGGGAGAGTGTCCCGACACAGCTCACAGACAACGCCGCTGTGCCACGCGATGGGATATTACAACCAGTGAAACTAACCTGATGGAGCAACTTTTAGCCAGAGAAGAAAAAGCAGAACTACAACAAGAAGAGATATCCAGGCGGAGAGCTCAGCTGGCTGACTGGAGGATACTGATACCTCAGCTGGGACGTGCCCAATAGCAAATGCCTGCAGGAGCAGCACCCGTTGCCACAGCCCCTGCACCTCCTGGGGGACCAGCACCTTGAGCAGGACCAAGACCTTTCTGAGAGATGAAAGCCACGTATGATGGGGAAGGAGCTACTCTCAACTATTTCCTCAACATGGCCTCCAACTATATGGCTGACTATGGGAACAGCTTCAATGACGATGCCCCCAGAGTGAGATACCTGAGCCAGCACCTCAAAGGTGAAGCAGCGGAGTGGGTCGCCAGTTTGTTTGACTCCCATGCTGAGGAAACAGCAGGCCTCCAGCTGTTCATGCACTGTCTCAGAGAGAGGTTTGAAGACCCCTTTATACAAGAACAAGCCAGACACCAACTCAGGAAACTGCGCCACGGAAAAGGAACTGTTGGAGAATATGCTCGGGAGTTTAGAAAATTAGCAACTAAGGTCCCAGAATGGAAAGACAACATACTTAAGCAGTTCTTTCAGGACTGACTGAACCCCACCATTCTGCATCGGTGCCTTTCTCAAGGAAACTCTGCCAGTCTGTTGGGATGGATGAAGCTAGCCGGCGAAGTAGAAAGCCTCCTGGAAAGCGTCCAACTCTCCAGACAAAGACAGGCCCAAGAAAGTGGCCACAGACCCCCGGGGGCCAGAAAATCCACCCTCCTAAGCAACGAAGAGAGAAAGAAACGATTGTGCGAAGTGACCTGCTTTATATGTGGGAACAGAGGCCACATTGCTAGTGACTGCCAAGACCAAAAGAAGGCCACGGAGGAAAAGCCAATGATCTTTTCCACCAAGCCCACATCCCGCAGGGCAGACACCCCGAAGTCGCAGACCAAACACTTGAGCAGTGGACCCTCTGCTAGGGCCTGCAATGGCGAGGACAGCCCCCAGCCAACCTCAGGCTCCAACACTGACAGTGACGAGTGGGACCCGGACCCATCAGCAAATGTAAATACAGTCAAAACTCAACATGTATATGTTACAGTAGCTTTACAAGGGATAGATGGGGAGTTAAGAAAGTACCAGGCATTGGTTGATTCAGGAGGTACCAAAAGTTTGCTGAACCCCTTAGTGGCCAAAGAGCTTGCCACCGAATTTGAAACCCTTAAGAAAGTCATCAAGTTATCGCAAATGGATGGCTCGCATATGGTGGGAGGTCCCATCAGGGAGAGGATCAAACCCATCCCTGTTCAGGTGGGAGGTATGCAGGGCCACTTGAAATTCCTAGTACCAAACAAAATTGGATTCCAAGTAGTCCTTGGGTACGACTGGCTAAAAAGACATAATCCCAAAATTGACTGGACTCAAGGCGTCTTAGAACAAACAAAAAGTTCCAAATACATGCCAAAACTATCGTCATCAAACGTGGCACTTAAGCTTAGCCCCAAAGAGCTGCAGAAAATCCTGCAAGAGTACTGAGACCTGCAGAAGGTGTTTGAGGACCACGAAGCAGATAAA
>CAOLHI010005386.1:0-69936 GCA_948474755.1 Ctenosaura bakeri
TGCTTGTATTTGTATTTTATACTTGCCCTAAAATTCATGCCAAACGTTCTGCATTTTTCCTAATTTGTGAGTTGATCTATGCAGTTTATGCAACTTTTTCTCATTACCAAAAGAATGTTTCTCCACTAATTTTAGTATGCACATTTGAGCAATTCTTTTAAAATCAGTACATTGTTTTCTGTGTGCTTTACTTTACAGGAGCACTCTGTAAGCCACACAAAGGTGGGAAGGCTGGAGGCAAGATATGCCTTTTCTTGCATTAAGTCTTTGGAGGTGCAAAAACAAGACTTCATTGAGATTATAACAACAAAAAATCATCCCTAACCTGCAGTTTGAATCACCCTAGAATGAACCATTAAAATGAGATCCTGGTGGGCCTTTCAGTGCGACTGGGGGAGACAAAGGGATAATTTTTCCCTTCACTCCTTATGAGGTCCCAGTCTGGTTCTAGAAACCCATACAGGCTTCCCTCATTTATCTGACAAGTTAAGTACTGGAGCACTGTCAGAAAACAGAATTGGTTGGAAAACAGAACTCATGTACTGTGTTGTAGGAAGCATGAAGGACTTATGGAAGCTCACTTGGGACCAACTACATGACAGCTGCTTGCAAAGTCTTTCAGCCAGCTTATCACCTTCCCCCTAGCTTTCTCTGCAAGTAACACATGTGCATGCAAGCAGTTCCAAGAGAGCCTCCATAGGCAAAAATAACTAATGAAAGAACAGAGCCCCTTGAATTAATCAAACTTAATTTGAGAGCATCAAAAGAGTGAGTCATCAGATAATGGGGCATCTAAAGGTGGGGGCTTCCTATACTCACAATTTTAATCTCTTTGTATTGTTAGAATTACCCAGCTAAACTGCATAGATGTTTTGCCCTTACATCACACCATTTGCACAGGCCCCCCTAGCTAGGTGACAGCTTGTACCCACAAGAATTTGAGGAGCTTGATTCTTCTAGCAAGCATGGGATCTCGACAATGGCCATAATCTTAGTGGGTCACTGTGCTACCATAAAGTGTTCATGTAAGCAGTTGTCTTTTCTTGAAGATTGTATCAGTCCAGTCTCTACTACAGCCAAGTTTCCATGAGCACACACAATGACTTCTTTCACACAGACAACCACTGTAAGCTTTTTGCTTCCACTGAACACTGAGTTGTGCAACTGGGGTCCAGTTTTGCACAACTGATATATATCTATGGAAAAAGTATAGGATTTCAACCAGTTGTTACAGCAGACACTTGATGCAATCACCAAGAGATATTATCATGCCCTGCTTCTAGATCATGGACTCTGACTCGGAGGCTGAAACAGGGGGCATGCCAGGACCTGCTGTACAGAGAGAGGTTACAGTACCGCAAACAGAACAGGGGGCGGTGCCAGCTCCAGCAAAGAGTCCTGCCTCTTCAGATATAGAAGAATACTTACCTAGACCCATCTTTGCAGAGCTTAGGCAGCAAAGAGAGAGCCACATCACTCTCTCAGAATTTATAACCAGCAACAATCAATTAAGTTACTGCTGCGCTAGGCTTCAGACCTATTTAGCTGACATCCTTCCTCTCCAGGAGTTGTCAGAGCTTATCTGCCCTTCTACCCTGCTGGATATCTTGACGAATGCTCAGACTGACCTTGGACACTCCCTTGCTGTGGAACTTTGTCAGACTTTATTTATGTTGAACTTTGTTTATAACTTCCTGTTTACTGCCTGGAAGTAAGTAACCAGCTGGGAGTTATTCAGTTTGTTTTGTTTGTTTTATTAGCAGTGCTGGGACTCATAGGACAGATATGAGGGATAATTATTCTAATCCATCAAGTGGTGGTTTTACACTGGTGTTTTGAGGCAATGTTATATACATTGACACATCACAGCAGTGTCAGTTTCCCACACCTTCCTCCTCCTACTTATATTTATATCCCACCTTTTTCTCAATCTAGGATTCAAGGTAGTTTACAAAAGTTGAAACAGATGCAACTAAAGAAATTACATCATTCACTAGTTAAAATTATAATTAAACTGCCTCAGTGGCCAACAGCCAATATCTTCCTATGTACAATGTAGCTCTGGCTGCATCACATCAGGGTGTGGGATAATGATGAGCCAGGAACCAAACTGCAGAAGATTGCTTGAGGGCCATCTTAAAGATCATTCAAGCATTGGTTGTGTTGGCTTGACCCTGCAAACATGGACACAGAATCCTTGCACACAGTGGGGAGCCTCCTACACGCCTCTGTGCACAAGGACCTGAGCACAGGTAACTACAAACAGATGTTCAGTACAGTAATCTGACTGGTGCTGTCAAAGCTAACCATGCCAACCATCTGCTGGGGACTGTGTATATAAGCCTGCTGCCGCATGGGTCAGTTGCTGTGTCACTGGTTCTGGCTGCACATACAGAACTTGATCCGACAAGATGCTTTCATGCAAATAATCCAACTTTTTTGCACAGAGCATGCTTGAAAGGACAACATAGATCAATCACAGCTAGGGATGGATAAATCTGCCTGTTTTGCTTTCCCTCATAATTCATTTTTTAGCAAAAGTCTCAAGTTCTTTTGGTCAAACTTGTGGAGAAATCTGCAGGTTTTGGCAGGATCAAATTGAAAGCAAGAGATTTATTTGGCTGCTTGAACTAGTCACTTGAAAAAGAGTTTCGCAGTTAGGGTGAGGAGTTGGTTTAATGTAGCAGTTTAAGCATGAGAGTATGACTCTGGAAACCAGGGTATAAATCCCAACTCAGCCAGCTAGGTGATCTTGGGCAAATCACACTCTCTCAGCTGCAGAAGAAGGCAAAGATAACTCCCTTCTGAACAAATCTTGCCAAGAAAAAAACCCTGATAGGTTTGCTATATGCTAGAAATGATTTGAAGGCACAGAACAGCAACAAATTAGGCTGAGGAAGATAAGCCTGTTGTCTTCACAACCTGCGACTATTCATTGCCCACCTCTGGTTTATAGCAATATTAAAGTAAACACTTGATGAGGATAACTGATAAATGTTAGTGTTTCTTCAAGAGCTTGAAAAAGTTACGTTTCTGGACTATCACTTCTAGAATCTCCAAGGGATTCCAAGAATCATAGTTAAAACAGGCAAACAAAAAGAGAAAGAGGAAGAAGAGGAAGAAAAAGAAGAAGAAGAACTTTCCCATGATGCTTTGGTTTCTTTTACAAGAAAACAGTTGCTTGTTACAATCATATGAGGAGTTGTTGTTGTTGTTGTTAGAGTAGTAACGCCCTTTTCACCAAAAGGTGGAACATCAAAATATACAGTCAGGGACAAAGACAATAAACATAACACTATAGCAACACATGGAAAGAAATCCCCAAGACCCCGCAAATCACTACCCATCTCAGCACCTTAAATGCAACTCTGGCCCTTTCCACATGTTACCTGCTTGTGGAGGTGGGGGGGTGCCATTCGCGCAAGCAACCTCTTGCACGAGGCACTCGCATCGCTCCTCCGTTCTCCCACAGCTGGGTTGCCGGTCACATGGCCATCATGCAAACACCCCGCTCCTTCCTTCCATAGTGCAGCCTGGGAGCTGTAGGTTGTACAGGGAGAGGAAGCGCGACTGGCCCGGCTCGCCCGACGCACCACAGAGCAGGTAAGTGCGCGAGGGCCCCAGGAGCATTGCGCGACCATGTAGTATTTTCGGCTTAGAGCTGAAAATAAAAAAAAATCCATGCACGGCCTGCTTTAGGCTCGTGAGCGTCGCGTAAATGGGAGTGCGTCGTACGGACCACCACTCTCATTGATACGATGCTCAAGGGGCCTTCTCGCAAAAGAAACTGAGTGCGAAAAGGGCCTCTGTGGCTTAAACCAGTGAATCAAAGAGAAAGATCTTCAGCCCTTTATGAAAATGAGTGAGATCCTTTTCCAGCCAGAGGTCCTAAGGAAGACTGTTCCACAAATGTGGAGCCAGATCTTGAAAGGCTCACAGCCTTGGCAGACCTGTGCTCATGGGTGGAACAAACAGTAATCCTTTGCCTATAGATCTTTAATTCCTAGATATGAAAGTTATAAAACTGCGTATCTTATTTTAGCACCTGGAAAGATCTTTATCAGATTTCTGAAAATAAACTTTTTAAACTTAAGAAAGTACTTTGCTACTGAGAAAACAACAAAGAGTCTTCTGGCACTGTAAAGACTAGCAAGTTTGATTTGGCAAAAGCGTTTGTGGGCAGTAGCCCATGTCTGCGGAACTGATTGCTAAAAACAGCTGACTTGGATCTTTTCCCATTTTTTTAAAATCTACTTTAATCTTTCTGCTCCTACTGGTAGTTTCTTTTCAAGTTATCTCTGAAGTTAAAATTACTGACTTTGATCAAATAGAATTGGTATTATATGAGATCAAATAAAATATATTTAGCCAAATTTTAATTCTGCCATCACAAAGGTCAGTTCATGATAAGAATTTACTTTCAGGTTATAAAGCTACATTCATTTTTTATTTAACCTTCATCTAGGCAGATTTAAAACAAAACAAAACAAAACCCTTCCACTGAGAGGTTTCATCTAGGATATTTTTGACCCCACGAGAATGCCAGTGTTTTGCAGAGTATAAAAATGATTCTTGTTCACCAGAATGCTCGTAGAAGCAAAATCTAGGGTTCCCCACAACATTTGAACAACTAGAGCCAGAAAATGCACATTCACATGAGGTGGAAAGTCTGTTTTGAGTAGCTGTCAGCACTCCATAGTTGCAAAAAAAAATTGTAACCAGCATGAATGTAGTATATTTGTTACAACAATTTTCCCCCAGCTGTTTTCTGTTAAACACACACACACACACACTTGTACATGACAGATGGCTGAAAGTCAAGAATATCGTTTACAACTGTTCAGGCAATAGTTTTGTAGAAAGCCTAAAATGCAGGTGTGAATTCTGCAACAAAATCTGACACTGCGATGCTAAAAATGACCTTACTGCCTAGACATTTTTTAAAATGAACTTTTGAAAATCAGTCGTAGAGATAATCAGATAGTTTTTATGTTTTAAAACAAGCAATCTGCAAAGAACAAAGAGGTTTTTGACGGGACTACATAGCCCTTTTTTACATGTTTGAGAAAGGCAGCAAAAGAGGAACTAAGACTTTGGGTTCATCTGAAAGTCTAAACAGAGATGATCCTACAGATATTTTCCTCCCAAATTATTCTGTCTTGTTACTGTGTGTGTATTGTTTTGTCCTCCATCCTTTAGGGCTAGTTTGGCAGAAACCTATGACAGTGCCTTCTCTGTCGTAGCACCTTCTGTCATGTTGACTTTCTCCCTTCAGAACTTTCACCATGCAGTTAGGACTGTCCTGCTTCTCGTGGCCTTTGGTCCTTAAAAGCCAAAGTTGCTCTGGCTGTACTTGTCTCAAGTCTTTAAAAAGTGTTTTTAAAAAAGAATAGTTGCAGTCTGTTTAAATATTTCCATTTGCATTTTTAATGTTTCAAATATTTTTTATCTATTGTACATGACTGTGAGGGCCCTGATAGGTTGAGGAGCAAGAAATACTTGCTGTTAGTCTGTGTTGCAATACTGTTGTTTGAACCCTGAGTCACAACACCATGCTATAGATAGACAGTATACTAATATACCAGAAAGTATACTAGGATAGATGGATGAAACATCATGGTTGTGGCTTTGTATCTGCTGTATGTGACCTCATTCAGTCTTTGGGTTCATTTCCCATTCATACTTACATTCCCCAACCCCCTTTTGTGTGTCAGTCCATAGTCATTTCCCAGTCTCTTCACATTTGTACGCCATCCCCACACAGTATTGTACCATTACATGCACAAGCTGTTTACATTGCACTTGAGCATGTACAACAATTTGGTTTGTAGTAATATTAATGTTTTTTAAAAAAATTAAAAAGCAGCCCTTCTATTGTTATTTGCTTGCTCTAATTATATTTGTTTTTGTTGTTGAAGTTGCTCTCTTTACTCTAGGTTTTTCAATGCTTAGTTTCTGAATTCTGCTCCAAATACTCTGGCCACTGTATTGTTCTAGAGAAGTGTTAAGGAGTGAGCAAATGCACTGGATGCAATCAGATTTTGTTTGTTTATTGTGGTGGGAGAGGTGCTGAAGGTTATTAGAAGTTACATCCATCTATGTTAGTTATTACCCATTAGTTACAGAATGGAACTCAAGATAGTCATTGTGCTAAGCTGGAAAATCAGTGAATCATCAGATACCTCTGGAAGCTTTTTAGAGTATAGATGACATTACAGGTGCTGGCGTTGCCTGTGAGGCCTCTTTGTGGGTACAAAATTGTGCATTCTTTCCCTCCCTCCCTCCCTCTTTACCCCCAGTGACTTCTGTCCATCACGGTTCACTAGAAGTTCTTCATCCACAAATCATGTCCCACTCAGCTGCCAAGCAACCTCCAGCTGGAATGGCAATTAGCCAGATGTCAGTGGTACTATTATCTCCATTCCTCGGTTCTCCATTATTTAGTCACTGCACGACAACAGAGGTGGAGGGAGAGGAGAGAGAGAAAGAAAGAGAATTACAGTAGAGTATCCCACCAGGGCTCCACTTTAGAAGCCCGCAAAGAAACGGAGGGCGGGAGAGCAGAGACACCAAAATGAGACAAGAGCCGCTAAACACAGTCATTATTGTTGCTTCCCTCACAGGTTAACTCTTTGCTGGGAGACAACACAAACCTGCCTCGATAGTGTAAACAAGAAAGAAGCCAACAAGGAAGGATTTTTAAAGGTTTCTCTTTCTCCTACACACAATAATCTGTTGTTTTTGTGTGCCTTCACACCATTGCTGACTTCTGGCAACCCTATGGTGAACCTATTGCTGGGTTTTCTTGGGAAGATCTGTACAGAGGAAATTTGCCATTGTGCTCCTGAGGCAGAGAGTGTGTGACCTGCCCAAGGTCACCCAGTGGTTTTCATGACCAAGCAAGGATTTGAACTCTGGTCTTCAGAATCCTAGTCTAATATCCAAACCACTATACCATGCTGGTTTTCTTACACAACAGCCTAAGGTACTGTTATCTACTGGTTTGTGGCAACTAGGGTTTATGGTGTTATAAAATTAGGTTGCCTCAAGGACTTTTTCCAAAAATTCCAGATGGATTACAGCATATACAAATGCATGCATCTTATTTACATTTGAATCTGGACTCCAAAACTGGTCAGTCAAAGTACACAGATACAAATAAAGAAGTTGGAGGGTGGATTGATCAAAAGAGTCCATTACTGTCATTCCACAATAAATAATATGAGATAAATATGAGATAAAATGAGAGAGCCCATGAATACTGGTGATTGGTTTCTGGTTGGTACATCAAGGATAGTGGCCTTGATGGATCTTTGATATGATGCATTGGACAGAGCTCTTTTTATGTGTAAGAACTACTTGCTGAGACAGGCTGCATGGCAAGTTGCAGGAACTGGACTTTATTGTATAATGGTAGGGATATCAGAAATCTCTGAATCACTTTCATTGTGCTTCTCCAGATTCCCCATGCTTTTTTGTTCCATGCTTGTTTCATATCTGTTGCAAGAACTGGAGCAGGTGTGCATGGGAAGTCATGTGTAGTTTGGTATGCATTTTTCCTAAGCCAAGAGCCTATACATTTTGAATGTGCCATAAATATAAGCCAGCACAGTTATGCTAGAATCCACCATCAGGCAGCGGATTGCATAATTAGCACTGCAGCCTTACACTCATACTTTGAGCAATGGTCTTTCCATCTGCCAGATCCAAAGTGACAGAGATAGCTCTGGGTGTGCTTGAGGAATGACTGGCTACACCAGGGATGGTACATAAGCAACCTCATAGAACTACTATTTGTACAACTTTTTTTATACTAGTATAGGGCCCCAACAGGATTCTGGTCCTACACTACATTTTTTTCTCTAACAAAATTTTGACACGCACAGTTTTATATGAATATTTTCAAGGAGCTAAAGTTGCTATCTCAAGCTATCTGATGTAAAGACCCACATTTCTTCTCTAATGTGCCATATTTGTTCCCATTGGTTATAAATGTTTATTGGGTATAAGTCTCCGCTATCCAACCAATAGGTCAGAGTCTATCAGCAGTACAGAGACCTCTGTGCTTTTTTCTGTGTACATTCTTTAAAAAAATGAAGTTATGCATGTTTATTTTGCATATAATTGGCAAAGGAAAAATATTATCTGTTTTTGGATAATTTCCAGGCCTGCCTTCTTCCTTACTTCTTCCCCAGTTATTGTGAGAGCATGAAGGCAGAGAAAAAAGAAGAAAGGGGTAGAAGAGCTCATGGGATATTGTACTAATGGTCAAATTCCTACATCATTCTTTTATAATGTAAATCTATCACATAGTTGCACGGTGGTGGCCCTACAACTGCCTTTCTGCTGAACACTGGCATTGTCCATCCAATTGTGTTATCTGCCACTGTGCTTGTGTATTGCTCCACTGAGCAATAAAAAAGCACAAGGAAAGTTTCTCCAATCCCAGTGAATAAAGTGGTACGCTGAAAGCACAGATGAATAGTTACACACTGTCCAAGAATATGCACCAGCATTTGAAATGCTTACCTTTGAAGAACTCTACTTATGCAGTTGTGAAGTGAATACGGATATTACACAATGGCCAAAATGTTCAATTGTATGCTTAAGGTAACTGACGTATGTATAAAATTCAATAGGAACCCAGAAATTGTGCTGGGGCAGAATTCTTAATAAAGAGATTTGAACATTGAATTCCTAGCATCAGTTCCACCTTCCACATCCAGCTCAGAATGGATCTAGCTCACTTCTAATGAAATATTCCTGAGATATTAACCAGGCAAGACTAAATTATAAATTAGTCAAAGCTGTGACTACAAGCCAGGCTTATAGGAAACTGCTTTATTCAGTAGGCAGAACCCAGCCTTGTCCATTAGTCTGAAGTCCAAAGCACTGCTACCTTTGTCCTGTCCTTCCTTCCCTCCTTCCATCTTTCCTACTTGCTTGCCTACCAAGACTAACTTCCCAAACAGCCTATAATCAAAATGCACAGTATGCCAAGAAGATGCAAAGCTATGGGAAGAGCATGAAGGTTACCTTTATAGATTACAGCTCTTTAAAAAAAAACAAAAAACAATTTGGGATGGGGGAACACGGAGAGCTTTTCCCAATCTTGCTTTTATCATTCTTTTCTCATCCCGGGCAACTGATGTCAAGGGGGGCACAAGGAGATGGGTCAACAGCTGACAGCAAAAATGTTAAGCCAAAGAAGCAGTTCTTCTGATAATCATTAGAGTCTTGCATTCTGGCCTCCCACAGTTGTGTCCTGCCTGACAACTATGGTTTGGTCCTCAGTACTAGGATAGATAGATCAATGGTCTGAATCAGTATAGGCAGATTCTTCTATTCAACCTTTTTCTGTGCTATCAAGTCTGTTGAAAACTATTTGAATAGGGACTATAATAGAAGAAATATGAAGCTCAGATGGCAGGTCTTCTTGCCATGTACATCAAGACCAAGCTTTTCCTTTGCTTTGCAAAAGACCATTTTAAATGTAGAGTGGGGGTAGAAGTTGGTTTTTCTGGGTCACTGTTCAAGGTTATCAATTAATCAGCACTTCAGAAGCTTGGACAGGTGATTAATCCTTGGTCTGGAAGAAAGATAAATTGTATTCACAAAGCAAACAGGAAAGCAAGATTCTGTAAATATTTGAAGAACAGACTGAAGACTGAAAAGTGGTCCTCCAGAAAAAAGACTGTGAGGGTCCATATGCACTTCTAGATCATGTGGGAAAACAAATTATTCACTATTTCCCACACTTACACCCTAAAAATAAATCCTGTACTTCTGCATTATCCTACTATAAACATACGTAGAGAGAAAGGGAATGAGAAGAATATTTGCAAACGTTTCTTATTCAGGTTCCAACAACCTGCCAAGAAATCATCTTTGATGGGAATTCTCACCTGAAGCATTAGAATGAGGCAATCAGCTCTTTAAGATTTCCATCATGCGTATGAGAATATCTCACTCCAACATTTCTATATTTTCCCTTTGAGGAACAATTTTCATACACATACACATACATCAAATACTGAAGGACTAGCTGATTGATAAAAATAATGTAAACTATCAGACTTGTAAGAAAGCCAAGAAGTTCTGGATGATGATACATAGACTGATGGAAGACAGCTTAAAGGCTTCTTTTTCAAAAAAAAAAAAAAATTGGTGCTGAATAGACTGATAAGAAATTGGGAAAAAAATCTTTCACTATGTGATCATGTAATGGGCACAGAAGTGAAAAAGTGTGGCTATTTCTTTGCATGAAAATGACTGTTGAAGATGCTGGATTTGGCAGAAATGAATAAATTAACTATTTTAATTAAGGCAAGATCTTTGGTTAAATTTAAAAATAATTGAGATAAATTGATTGTATATCTAAGAGATTGTTGAGGGGGAAAGTCAGTTATTAGTTATTTGTTTGGAAAGTTAAACTTAAAGGTATTAAATAATAGGCAATAGTGTGATAATGACAGACACACTAGAAGATGTGTATCTTATAGATATCTTAGAACCAAAAGCTAGTGAGTTACGAGTCATTTTTGCCCCTTTTTTAGTTTAGTTGCAGTTTATTTTAATTTAGTATTAGATTAGATGCTAAGAGTTTCTTTGTCTGTTTACTTACTGTTTGTCTTTGTAATCTCCTATATGTTGTTATATATACTAAATATAAGTTGATAAAATATTTTTCAAAAATGATGTAAACTATCTATCTAATGGTTCCAATTTTTAAAAGTCCACACAACAAAAGTTGGTTAGAATCCTATTGGTATCTTGGACATAGGTAAATTTCCTTACAAAAGTGATTGAACATGAAAAATGTCATGGATTTTATATATATTTAGTGGAAGCACTCATATTTTATGTGTATTTTATTTTCAATGCATTTTGTTGTATTTTGAAGCCCAAAACTGCTTTACAAATGTTGGTGAAGTTTCTAATAGGAAGGACAAACATGCTCTGCGCCACACATTAGTTTAGGAGATACGGTTAGAACAGCTCAGTCCCAAATGCAGACTGAGGCCATTTCCGCACTAGCCTGTTATAGCGCGATGATTCCACTTTCAACATCCTCTGGAATCCTGGGGTTTGCAGTTTCGGGAGGGGCTGACTGGCCCCTCCCGAAACTGCAAACCCCAGGATTCCAGAGGATGTTGAAAGTGGAATCATCGCGCTATAACAAGCTAGTGCGGAAATGGCCTAAAAAAGTCATATGATACTTATAGGTCATTTAGTCCACTCTTGTTCTCAGTGCAAGAAATCCAGAGCTGGAACATCCCTAAGAGTTTGGGCAGTGTGTCCAGCTCAGGTCAGTTCCAAAAGCGAACTGAAATAAAATCACAATACACTCTATAGTCCACCTAGTCCAATCTCTTTCTTAGTGCAAGAGATCCAAAGCTAGAACATATCTAAGAGATGTTTACCCTATTCCTGAAGATGTCCAGTGATGGAGAGTCCATGCCTCTTTGTTATTGGTTCCACTATCAAAAGTGCAATCAGGGAGTTCCTCCTACACTATTGCAACTTAACTGTCAGATCTGGGCCTCTCATCCTCTATACTCAGTTTACTTAGCAACAGGTTGTTCCACATTAGCTTCTGACGCAAATGTTACCTAGTGACTGTGACTGATTCATCCTCCTAAAATTTTAGAATGTTTAGCATAATTACTTCATAGAGATCCAGTTGTACTTGGGAAGATTATCTACAGCTCAAAAATGTTCAGCAACATTATGTGGAGCAGAAGGGGAAGCAAAGTGGTACACTGGTATGCATGCTTACTAAATGTTAAAAATCACTCTGTGTACATCGCTACAATATGACAAAATCACAGCTATCCTTATACAGGATAGCAGAATATGAATACTGCTCTGATGAACAGGTCTGGTGCACAGAAAAGAGGCAAGCACTGTTCAGATTCAACAGAATTTGAAACCAAAATGGTTTGTGAGTAAAGCTGACCCAACGCTACCATTCTTAAACTGTAATATTCTAAACTTCAGCCAGAATCCTGTTGCTTTATCCCAACTACAGCAAGACTATTGCACCAGTTGTTGAATTATGCATCAAGAAGCAAGTAGATCCTGTTGATTCAATGGGTCTACTTTAGTCAGGATTAATAATAATATTTTGGCCTTAGTCTCATGTTGCTTATTTTCTTATTAGTCCTTTACTAAATGGTTTTCTCCAGAATAGGTTTTGGGGAGGCAGAGAGGGAAACTGCAGGGGAAAGAGGAATTTCTCCCATCATAATTCCACTAATGGAAGCTTTGTTTTGTCTGTAGAACCACTCCCTTGTTCCCTGCTCGTATTTGAGGAAGGGACCACAGTGGCCAGTTAATACCGACGTGTATATCATTATCTTGCATTACATCAATCCCTCAGCATTTGGGTGTATAATTGTGTGATTTCCCTCCATTGTCGTCACTTATGCCAGGAAATCATCACTTGATACCACATGCACCAGACTATGAGCAGGTATTTTTTTCACAAGCCCAAAGTCAGGTAAGTATTTCATTGCAGTCCTGTGTTTTTCAGCTTGCTATGTCCTTTCTTCCTCTACGGTTTTCTGCAATCTTATCACTCTCAACTCTATTTCTCCAACATCTTTTCTTCATCTCCTTGTCTCCTTCTCAACTCCTGAAGCCATTCTTCCTATTGGCAAGAGCCAAAATCCTGTCTCAGGCCTAGCATATTATATATAGTACATTCTTATCAGCCACAAGGCTAATATGGATAAAATGGTGAAATAATTTATCAAAGTGTATGACCATTTCATTCTGGAAACGGAGTTTCATTCATTTCTCCATTAATCCCCCTGGGTGAATTCTCTGCTTTATCTGAAAAAATGTTGGGACTTAAAAAAAAAAAGTGTCTGGAAGATAAGGAAGGCCTAAAGAAGTAATACAATAACACTCTGACAGCCTTCCTTCTTGAAGAAGTCAAAAGTATGTGCACCTATGGTATGACCAAGAAAGAAAAAAAGAAACCCAGAGCTTTTGTTTGCAAGAGGTGATTTGCCTATGAAGACTAGAAAAGAATATAACAAGACATAAAAATGGTTTCCATAGTTCCACAGAATTCCAGCCATGTTTTCCCTTATATGTTTTTCACTAAGTAGCCAAGCTCTTGAAAACAATGGGTTGTCACACACTCTTACAGGTTTGACATAAGTTCCTTCTGACTGAGATACATGTGACATTGATATGACAGGTTGACCACATACGTTCTGCCCACTCTACCACAATGGTCATAGGAGCTAGTACAGTGTAATGGTTTGAGTGTTGAACTAGGACACTGGGAGAACAAGGTCTAAATCTCTACTTGGCCATGGCAAGTCACACTCTACACATGCAGAGGAAGGCAAAGGGAAATCCCCTCCGAACAAATCTTGCCTAGAAAATCTTAGGACAGGTTTGTCTTTGGGTTGCCATAAGTCAAAAATGGCTTGAAGGCACACTATATAATAAGTCCCTGAAAGGAGGGGGTCAAGGACACAAAGAAGGGCCTCGAAGTCCTATGGATGTGCTTCCCTTACCAGGGGTTATCTACTTGGAACCTGAATTATATTGATCAAACAGGTTACTAATAATATGAAATACACACTCTCTTTCTTAGACAGATGTATGTGGAATCTCCTGAAGAAATTTTCCTTCCCTTGCTTTGCCTGAGCAGGGACTTCTAAATCTCCTTTGGAATTTTCAGGCATCTTGCATTAGACAAAAGTGATGGGCACTTTGAATGCGCTATGGTTGCCTAATTTTCTTTATCCTATGCTTGGTTGACTCTAGTTCAATGAGTCATTTGTCTCTGGGATTTCTCTCATGGCCAAATCATCCGCATCCATCAGTGGGAGATAATTAATAGCTACAGTATCTATTTCCTTATTAGGTGCTCCCATTCCTGGTGTATGTTGAATGTCTGCCTTCTAATGGGGTCCCATCACTGTGAATGACTCTAACCAGCCTTCAAGAAGCCAGTCCATTAAAAGGCCAAGGGGAAAGCCATCCCTGCCCTTCAGTCAAGCCCCGCTGCACATCTGTCCAGGCCCTACACAATCAATGTGATCTATTATGAGCCTGAATTTTTGAATGCAATTATCTAAAATATCAGCAATTTCACGCACAGCAACTGTCCTTTAGAGTTCCTGTGTATTTTATTGTTTGTGAAAGTTCTTTAAATATTTTATTTGCAACAGGGAGAGAAATGGCACTTTAATTGTAATTGCATCAACAGAAGCAGTGGAGGATTTCTTGCTGACATGTTTGGAAATGCTGAGAAAGTATCTAGAGTCTGTATTGTAGGGCTTTGCTGAGCGCATTTATCACAGGGCGTTAAACACAATGAAGTCTGCCTTAAGCAACCTGTCAGCTGTTCAAACGGCTGCATAACATAGGCTGCCTCCTAATAAAGGTGAAGTAAAACATAACGCAGTGGAGCAAATCTTTCAGGGCAGTTCAGCCATGCAGTCTATTTGCCTGGCCTTCACTAAGACCTTATCTGCATGAGTGCAAATTCTTGATCTGGAGCAACATCAGATCAGCACGTAGTACAGCCAGGCTACAACCCAGAATTCTCTGCTGTAGCTTCCACTCTCACAATGCACTGAGATAGAAGGCAGCCCCAGCATCTCCCAGCTATTCTTTCTCTGATCCTATTATCCTCCCCATCCATCCTACTTGTCCAGTCCTGGCAGCTTCTTGCCCAGAGAGACAAGTTGCAGGCCATGGAGATTTGCAAATGGATGACTGGGTGAGATGGTGACAGGTAGAAACAACAGAACCAAAGATTACCTATAGATGTTATACAGGAAAATGGACAGCTCCCCAGCAAACAAATTGCTCAAACAGCAGTGGGGGACAAGATGTGTTCTTAGGCTTTTGTAGACATTTTATTATGGGTTCAAGCCCAGCCTCCTTTTGGGGAACCACTACTCCTTACAGCAGAGATGAGCAACTACAAGTCTGATAGGTGTTTTGATGCCTCTAGGACTCTCCAGGAGCTGCTTGGATTGCCCCAAATGCCCCAAAATGAAAACAAACCTGGAAATCTACTTTGGTTTTGGGGGGAAAAATTAAATGTGAAACAGCACGAGTGGGGCTGAAACTAATTTTAAAGATGAATTGTTTCTCTTGTACACGTTCACAAATGGCAATTCACTTTTCTCAGCAGGCAGAATGAAGGTATACAAGAGAGTCCAAAGAGGTCAGGGGACAAAAAAAAATCTTGAGGGCCTTGTGAAGCCCAAGTGCTATAATTTACCCACTTCTGCTTTAATGGAACCACATTCTGAGTTGAATCTTCCCACTTGTCATTCTGCAGGTTCTTTTATTGTGTCATACATAAAGCACTGGGCAGACACGACCTCCTGGTTTGTCACAGAGTGCTACCATGTGGGCTTTGGCAGTTGTTCTGATGAGTTGGGTTGTGGCTTTCCCAAGTTAGATTAGTCTGTGCATCCTATCCCTTTATCAACCTATAACAACAATTCTCAGGTTTTAGCTTTCTTATTGTTTGTGGTTTCAGCTCCCTCAGCCATGCTTGCAGGGTCTCCTATAGAGCTGAAGTCCAAAACTTTAGGAGGACCAAAGACAGAGGCCATTTCCACCCTACACTGTCATAGTGCTATTGTTCCACTTTCAACATCCTGGGGAATTCTGGGATTTGTAGTTTACCGGGGCTGAAGAGCTCTCTGGCTGAGAATTCTAAATGCTTCTCCCTAAACTGCAAATCTGAGGCTTCCATAGGATGTTTAAAGTGGAATAATAGCACTATAACAGTGTAGTGCAGAAATGGCCTACGAAGTAAAAGACTGAAGACCACAATTTAAAAAATAATGCACAGGCATTTGTCTTAATTTTCATACACTGCTAAGTGTTTGGTCCATAAATATCCCTATCAGTAGCATTTGATATATGTATTTTCGTCCACAACTTTCTATAGATACATTTCTTCATGCTTTTTTTTAGTCAAGAAACAATTTTATGAATTTGAAAAGTGTATAATCCATAGGTAGACTGTATTCTGAAGTGCATATTAGCCTGAGAAGAGCAAACTGCATCCACTTGCTTCAAAATGGAGTCCAAAAATAATTCTCCCCAATTCCCTTGTATCAGGAGTTCCAAACTAGCTGCAAGCAAGTGTTCCAACTAGAGCCTAGGTAGGTTGTATTTTTGAACAGAACTCTCAGACTCTCCCACAGGTATTGGAGATTATAAAAAATTGTAATCCATAAACATAACTTTCCTGAGCTCTGATATCAGCTGCATATCTTTCCCATGCTATCTTCCTCCTGCTGGAACACTCCTGTCCTCTCTCTATCTCTTTCTTTAGATGTCACTGCATCCAAACATACTACAGTGGGCCCCATAGTATCCCCTGGGGTTTGGTTCCAGGACTCCTTGTGTATTCCAAACTCCGTGGATACTCCAATCTCATTATATACAATGGCACGGTAAAATGGTATTCCTTATATAAAGTCCCAAACAATTCAAATTAGTGCTGGAGAGAGCTGGAGGATCTGTGAAATGGTGAGAGACTACAGCAGGGCATGTCTATAGATCATAGAATCACAGAGCTTGAAAAGACCACAAGTGCCATTGAGTTCAATCCCCTGCCATGCAGGAAGACACAATCACAGCATTTCTGACAGATAGCCATCCAACCTTTGTTTGAAAACCTCTGAAGAAGGAGACTCCACCACATTCCAAGGCAGCATATTCTACTGTCAAACTGCTCTTACCATCAAGAAGTTCATCCTAATGTTTAGATGGGATTTCTTTTCTTGAAGTTTGTCTTAGTCTTTGGAGCGGCAGAGAACAGGCTTGCTCCATCCCTTCAAATATTTAAACATAGCTATCATGTTGTCTCTTAACCTTCTCTTCTCTTGTCCTCAAAGGTCATAATAGTTTCCAGACCTTCTACCATTTTGGTCACCCTCCTCTGGACATGTTCTAGCTTGTCAATACACTTATGAACTGTGGTGCCCAGAACTGGACACAGTATTCCAAGTGAAGTCTGACCAGAACAGAATTGAGTGATACTATTACCTCCATTGACCAAGACACTGTTGGTACAGACCAGAATTGCATTGGCTTTTTAAGCTGCCACATGCTACCACATGCTAACTCTTGTTCAGCTTGTGATCTACTAAGACTCCTAGGTCTCTTTCACATTTGCTGTGGCCAAAGTAGACGTCATCCATCCTGTATCTGTAGATCAACATAGTGCTCAATATGTGGGAAAATCAAGGTTTGGTTTTTGGATGTTTATTTATTTGTTTAATTCATGAATATTTTTGAGTCATGGTCAGTTGAATGAATGGATGCAGATCCCATGAATATTGAGGGCTGATTCATAGTTTGTATGGTCATAGCTAGAAACCTACAGATTACTCTCAACTAGATTAGACCCATTCAACCAACCGTTGAACGGAGAGTCAACACCTAGTAAATCCAAATGATTCAGTGGCTCAACTTTAATTCGGCTTAAAAGAGGAATTAGACCAATTGCTTTCCTTTGCTTACCTGCTTCTGGACAAGGGCCACCTTAATTCAAAGCTTTGCTAGTGAAAGCATTGGTTAAAAAAAACAACAACTGGTATTTCCAGTAGATGAGTAACATGTTGGACGTTGCCTGTCAGAACCCCCAGCAAAAGGCCACATAATAAATGGCTCTGTAACAATAGTGGCAAAGCTCATTGAAATGCAGATATTCTTCACCACTATTGCATATGCATGCCTTCCTCTCCACTGCCTCCTTAACAGATGTCAATGAATCAGATAAACATGTTCGGTGAAATGAAGTGCAAATACCACAGAAAATGGAGGAGGGAGACAGTGGTGGTTGAGACCTGCATATCACTTCACACCATGTGAAGTGACACACATGCTTCAACAATGTGGCTGCTTTCCTGATCCAACAGCAAAACTGAAACTCCTTCCCGAGTTGGACAAAGAGATAGGAAAATATCTTTATTTTCAGTTCCACCCCCACCATTCAATGACACTTCAAATCAGCTAGCCAATGCAAAACGTAGAGGCATTTTTTTTCTCATTGCTTCCAGTAGAAAAGGCAGCATATATCTTTTTGTTATAACCTGATAACTTGAGCACAAACAAATGAACAGGCACAAAACAGACAAATGATTGAAAGGGGGGAAATAATGTTAATGGTGGAGACACTTTTTTGCAGGTACAGTCCTACCGTTATAAGGCAGCTGTTTCATAAAAGGGAACAAATGGTTAGTTTTGTTTTCTTAGCTATTTGACCAAGATTGGGGGATGGTGATTGTTGGACAAAGACATAATTCTTTGCTAATTTTGTTCTCAATGGAACCAATGAGTAATTCCTTCCAATTTTCTTCCCACTGCAGGAAGATCTTTGAATATCCACATTTTTTGAAGATTGTGTATCGTTAGGGACTTATTCTGTGCAAAATTTGCAAATTGTTTGCACGGAAACAACATTATCTGCATAGGAAACAGGATTTTCAGGAAAGAAAAAAGTCTGCACGGAGGTCCTATTTTCTGTATAGAAAATGTTTTAAATATATTGTTTTCTGCACAAAAAGTACAAATTTTGTGCAGAATAGGTTCTGAACTGTGAATATTTTCCTTAGTCCAGCACTTTGTCAGGGTACTTCAACACTTGACAAACTAGATTTTTGACCATTTTCACAGATGATAGTTAGAGAGGAGAGAAAGAAAGAGATTACTTCTACATCAAAGTAGCTTTGCTGGCTTCATGTGCTATGAGCCTTAGCTTGGATGGATATAGAGATGCCACTTACTATTCTGTCACATGTCGGAAAATAATCTTGGGCTGGCCTTACTAATGAGGAAGTTAACGAGAGATGTAAGAGGCTGGAGGGACTCACCAAGCAGAAGTTGCTCAGACACCCAAGGATAACTGGAGAGACAAGAACACCCTTCTACTTCAGTCAAGATGAACCAGTAGAAGCAGCAATGCTAAAGAAGAAAAAGGCTACTCACCTGCTTGTTGGCCCTAGTAGGGTAATCTGCAACAGCTGGGAAAGGGTGTGGCCATAGCAGGCTACCCTGGAAAAGTTAGCCAGGGGGGTGGGTTGAAAGAGAGGGAGAAACAAGCAGAGGGAAGAGAAGGAGTTATTGTGGGTTTGTAAGTCACCTGGCCAGGCTAGGAGACCCCAGACCCAGAAACTTTCTGGGACTACTGGGCCAGAGGCTGCTGCAGGAAGTCTGACAGACAGCTGAGCCAAAAGAGAAGATCTGGGTATCCTCATTCCATCTAGCAAACCTACAAGGAAACAGCCATTGAGGGGAGTTGTATGTAAAAGACTGGGAATTTTGGAACCCCACAGAAAAGCTTACTAAAGTGGTTCTTTGTCTTGCAAGAAGCGAGGTCAGAGACTGGCAAGAATATTTGATCTGATGATGGTTTTGAAGAGGTCTGTTGGGACAGGGCCTACCACTGTAACATGGGGGGAAAAACCCAGATCGATAAAGCATCTTGAACCTTAGGACCTGGTACAGTTCAAGGATTTGCTAGAGCAATGAGCATCTGTGTTCCCCTACCCAAGAAGGACACCATAAAGGAAAATCTGGTTTAGACTTCAAAAGTGATGTTGGATGTTTGTGTTCTGATCAATATACATCTGTCATAGGTGGATCTTTGTGAAAGGCAGCAATCTTAATCTCATACCTTTCTACTGATAAATAACTCTTGTGGCATCTGGAAGGCTACCACATCTTATTCAGCATGAGCATTCATGGACTTCTGCCTGTATCAGCTTAGTTTCTGTTCTTTTGTTTAAGCAAACTACATATCAATTTTGAAAGAAAGAAAGAGACAGAGAGAGAGAATATTTTTAAAAGCCAACCCTATTCTGCAGCTCCTTGGTTTCATGGTCTACAGTATGAAACATTATATTTTGGGCACAGATGTTTATAGGCTTGTATAGAACAAATGTGGAGGTTCTGTGATTCCCTAGATCAGAGATATAAATCCTCAACTATTTCATCCCCACATGCTAGAACAAATAATTATGGTAGTTTTCTCCCTGCTGCAGGAGAAACAGTGTTTTATGGCCAGAATACAAGTTTCCTACACAGAAATCAATATATTGTCTACAAGAAACCCATTTTCTGTGCCAAAACCAGGGAGGTTTTTTTGTGCAAAAAGCCAAAGATTTTCCTCCTCAGAGTAATTCCTCTGCAACACTTTGAACTATTCAAATATTATGAGAACAATTCAAAAAAAATTCTATAATCTATTATTTTTCCCAGGATGTGTCCTTACTGCCAGGAAATCTGTTTTTTTACCCACAAAAAAATCAATGTGAGTATGTTCTTATCATCACTGCAAATGCTGTACAACTAAGGCTTTTTTTTTGCACAGCATGGCTGCCTCACAGTTGGGACATGATGGTAGCGTTCCATGGGTTGTGCTTCTGCACGATGTAGTCATGGGCTGTTTCCGCACTAGCCTGTTATAGCACGATGATTCCACTTTCAACATCCTCTGGAATCCTGGGGTTGCAGTTTCGGGAGGGGCTGGCCACTGAATTCAAATTCCACTGAATTTGAAATTATTGCAGTTGAGGACTAACCTTGTTAAAGTGTTAATAACTTATCTGGGAGGATCATTAGAGCTCCTACTATTCAGGATTTTCACTTAAATCTTGCATCCCTTCTGTATGTAGTATGTTGGTGTAAAGGGATATAACATCCAGTGTAACCAGTATGGTATGTTTATTAAATTGATACTTAAAGACTCAATTCTGAACAACAAATTCTTAGTATCTTTGATATAGGATGGGAAAGTGTTTACCAGCTTCTGTAAATTTCAGTCAGTTATTTACAGCTATCCTCTCTTTAGCTGTGTTATTAACTGTGGCAATAGGGTATCCAGGGTATCCTAGATGGCTGACTTCGTAGATTTTTGGTAGCATATAAAGCCATCTAGCCCTTTGATTTATAGGGAGACTAGTGTATATACCTGGTATTGCCCAGGGATTTTATTTTCTCATAGGTAATACTTGTTAGAAAGATTTGAGATGCTGTGTCTCTAATTCCCCAAACTGTCTTGTCCAGTACCTGTAACTTTTCCCCATATTCCCCAATCCAATCTGTACTCAGAATTAATAACATACATAGGTTCGGTTCCTGAGGAAATACACTGCCCTCCCCCTTGCTGCTAGGCTCCTCCCTAAACTGCAAACCCCAGGATTCCATAGGATGTTGAAAGTGGAATCATAGCACTGCAACAGTCTAGTGTGGAAATGGCCATGGTCTATAGTTACATGTACAAACCTCCAAAAGAGGCTGCATAGATACACATGTAATTACAGATTAAAGTACTTGCCAGTGAACTCCCAGTGCACCAATGTAATTCATATCAAAGCATTTTGCAAACTATAATGAGATAAATGATCACAGCGAGTCACTGTTGGTTGCTAGAATTTAAATCTCTCTTTTGTGGAAGGGCAAGTTTTACAAAAAAAAAAAAAAAGTCAAGGACAGGGGGAAGCTTTATTACATTTAATGGGATCTCTCCAGTTGGGTGGATCAAGGCCAAGAAGGTTGAGATGAAAACTGTGGCAAAGGCTTCATACTTCATAAGCAGCAAAGGGCACAATGTACAGAGTGTGGCTTGGCAGATTTGATCACTGTCCTTTTGCTCTTACAGTGTATCGCCTGCCAAATACATCATATTCATTATTTATCATGTAGTTTGGTATATGCTTTGGATCTTTCCCAGGCATGAGGCAGAGGCATCTGTGAAATCAATACACACAACCACCAGCAGCTCCAGGTCAAGGAGATGGCAGTCCTTCAACCAAAATCAACACATCTCCTCTCTTCCCCAAGGAATCTCTTTTCATTTCTTTCAGACTGCCTTGTTTTATGTTCATTAAAGAGAAGAGGTGGAATTTGCTACTTGTTTTGTCCTGATAGATTGCATTAAACAGCCTGAAATCTTGACCTGACTGATGATCAGAGAAGCTTACTTAACATGTGAGTGGGAGCCAAATCTGGTATCATGGGTCCTTCTCCTGCCCTACCTCACTTGAAGGAAGGGATTTGTTTTCTCACCACTCAAAACATTAGCTACTGTGTTGTCAAATATACATAAACCCACAGGCAATCGGGGTTCCCACGTTGCAAAAAAGGGAGGGGAGGAGGTGTGAATGAAATATCTCTGGAGAAGCCAGTAGCACAGTGCCAATAGATTTAATAAACTGCTTGCAACAGCCACTTGCAAATCTATTGGCGTTACAAACCCTGAAGTATTTGGAACTTATTCCCTCTGCACACTTATGCCTAAGTGTTTGCACCTTATACCCTAGTTTATGCTGTAACCCATTCTGTGGAAGTAATCACAGTCATTAAGGATTTATCAGAAATAACTCCATCCATATTTTTTTAAAAACTGATTCATTCAATTTTGTGCCTACAAAACTCTGCTGACTGTACACAGATCAGGCCACCGTTTGGAAAACTGTAATTTCCTAGGAGTGTGATGCATTCCAAAAAAAGGGGGGGAAGTGCATTCGACAACATGCAAACATTAAAAACCAAAACAAAAACTACTGTGCATATGTCTAAACTGTATATGACTCCGCTTTAGTCCGTGGCTGCGTACCTGTGGAAGGCTAATGTTACCCTCTAGCCTTCCACAGGTACCCAGCCACGGACTAAAGCATAGTTGTTTTTGTTGTAATTCTATGAGTTTGGCACCTCTAACTTGTGAGTCTAAGCAGAAGCAATGATATTGGAGGGCTTGGCTGTAAACTCTGGATTTGATAGTGCATTCAGGGTAGAAATTGAAGGCATGGAAGTATAGTGAGTCTGCCCAGTAGGCAAGAATTCCATTCCAGGAATCCCTGTGTAAAACAAACATTTGAAGTTTTGTGGTCTATAAGTCAATGGATGCAATGCGCGCACACTTGCAGCAGTGCAGGGCAGGTGCCCACTGCATCCATTGACTAAAATGCGATGCAACGCTTTGTGTGACTTTGCATTTGTGAATGTAGAGGTCATGTGAAAGGAAGGTCCACTGTACATGTAGTAGTCAGTGGGACTGTGATATGGTATGGTGCTTAGAGTTCCATTGTGAAGCTATGTGGTGGTGTCCAGAAGGTGAACTTGTTCATTTGATAGTTCCAGGCTAAGGCAGGGTGGAAGTTGTTGAAATTCTGTTGGAATGACTTGAGTGAGTCCTCTTCATGAATCCAAATTATGAAGATATCATTAATGTACCTCAGATAGAGGAG
Organism: Ctenosaura bakeri; assembly: GCA_948474755.1. Classification (NCBI taxonomy): domain Eukaryota; kingdom Metazoa; phylum Chordata; class Lepidosauria; order Squamata; family Iguanidae; genus Ctenosaura; species Ctenosaura bakeri. Next base: position 23,253 of record CAOLHI010005386.1, read on the forward strand.
AGGTTTCTGGGTGCAGGAGATACGGAAGCATTGGTCTAGGTATCCTTGAAGATGCTGTAGACTAGATCTTGCTATTATTGCTTTTGCTTCTCTTCTGTGAAATGCCCTGTAAAAAAAACAGTAACCTGGATTCTTAGGAAAGTACTCTTGTCCTTGTGATAAGAGCATGGAAGATGAAGGGGCTGCCTAAAGCCAGAGGAATGTTGAATAACTCAGAAAAATGAGTGGACATCATTTGATTTATACAGGGGGATGCCTACATGCATCCCCATTACAAGCAGTGCAAATTAAGAACCCTTTAATCAGATGAATAAAATGTCCTTTTCTGGCCAGTTGTGTTATACGTGGGGAGTACAGGCAACAAAGCTGGACCAAGTCTATGTAGTCCCCAAAAGAAGAAAAATGGCCTCTGAACTCATCAAAGTCACCCTAAAACCAACTTATGTCTATCTTTTTACAATGGGTTAGGCAGTCACAACACCTATTCTCTAAGACAGGAGGTAACTAGAATCACTGAGCTAAACCTAACTGGTTGAATGAGCTAGTTACAATCATTAAAGCAATGGTTCTTGTTATATGGCTATATATGACTCAGGCCCAGGTTATATGAAGGACCAGGTCTTCCCATATCAGCCTGTCTGGGCTTTAAGACCTTTAAGGGAGAAACTTCTTTCTGTCCCACCACCTTCACAGGCATGGTTGGTGGGAACACAGGAGAAGGCCTTCTTTGTGGGTGTTCCTACATGTTGGAACTCCCTTCCTAGAGAAATTAGGATGACTCCTTCTTTGTTGTCCTTTTAGTGGCAAGTTAAGACCTTTCTTGTCCACTACACCTTTCGAAAAAGGGATTTTGTTTTAAGAAAAAAAGGGCTTTCTTGTTACAAGACAAATCATAACAATTTAGCTCCCCCAGAGGTTCTGAAATGCATGATTTCTTGTTCTGTTTTCAATCTTTGTTTTAAAGTAAGATTTTAAACTATTGTAGAGTTGTTGTTGTTCAACACTCTTCATTTTTTTATGTTTTTTAACTATATATGTTCTTTTAATTTTTTGCCTTCAATGAGCCACCTTGAGTTACAGTCTTGGAGAAAGGAGGGATATACTAAAGGGGTAGATAGACAGATGTCAACACTTAGATAAATCTCATTAATTAACTGGGCTTGGGACTAACTATCAGATTTTACCCCACTGATTTTTTCTTTCTTTCTTTATTATACTGCACCGCAATTAGAACATCATATTCCACAATTTCTTATCTCATCTTTCCTTGCAGGGAAAAAGAGATGCTGTTTTTAACCTTCTAAAAAGCTCCCATTATATTAATTGCAGCTCTATTAGTATCACTTAATTACGGCATCTTGTGCATTTCAGAACCTCTTGTGGGGCCAAATTGTCATGATTTATTGTAGACCAGCAATAATACTTTTGCATTAGTAAGCAATTAAAAAATGTAAACAACTCCCGTAGGGAACTTCCCAAAGGCTTGGAAATGCTGCTGTCGTTCTGAGTTATAGACAGCCCCAATGAAGGGTTTACCCGAGCCATACCAAAGGACTAATATCTTGTCAAAATATTTGCATGAGAAATAAAATGGTTGAGTAAACAGCATTATTAATGTAACTGAGAGGCAGACAAGGTGGATTGTCCTCTTTTTTTTCTTTTCTTTTTTTTGCAGGATGAAAAAAACTGCAAAGTTGTTTGCCCAATCAATATTTCAAGGGTGTTGCTTGGTGTGTAGAATGCTGAGACTACGTCATGATCTTTATGAGTCAGATGCAACTTGAAGATAGGTAGAATTTATCAAGGACCACTATTGGGCAAAGTGACTATTACACCATTACACATGGACCTAGATCCTACTGCTTGTCCTGCCTTGAGTAGAACTATGAAATCAATATTATTTACTTACATCTTGACTCACCATCTAATATGTGATTCAATGGGTCTGCTCTAGTTGGGGCTAACCAACATGATGCCAACCATGCAGCTGCGACTTTTTGAATAGTGCACAACTATTTCTTAGTGCTTTCAATGTATCATTTACTGGGATCACAGAACCAACCACTGTGTGTTTCTCATTGCACAATGGATCAATAACCGACCACACTGGCAGATACACAGTATAATAGTATCCAACAGAAAGGTGGTATAGCACAAGTACTGTGTCGCTACATTAGCACAGACTTATATTATGGAAATATGATGTAGGATCTTGCTCAGTGACACAATTATTAAAGGGTGAAAAGACCTAGGAAAGAGATGTAGACCTGGTCTTTCTCCTATATGTGAATACTTGTCATTCATCCCTAAAGAAAAGTCTAAAATTGTCTTTTGGAGGATACTTCTCTTTGTGTTTTAAAAGCAAAGTTTAGAAACATGGCTATACCAACATGGCGATAAAGTAACTCTTCCAAGCTCTGTTTTTAAGATTAGACACAGCCTCAAGGGCCTACAAATCAGGTCAGTTCCAGATTGTTTAACCCTTGTCTTCATGTCATGTCCCTTATCTAAGTGGCTCTGACAAATCACCAAAAGAATGCTGCTGTTTGACCTACACAGAAAACTGACAGGTCATATACCATTCCATTACCTTCGTGTTTTTACTAAAGTACAATTTGCAGTTTTGCTGGTGGGGGATAATTTGGGGATCTTTAGTTAAAAAAGTAACTTTTCCAAGCTGTAAGTGCACATAGCCATTACAAAATAAGGACCAGTATCAGTGGTCTCTAATTTCTCCATGGCATATTGACTCTAGCAAAGAATAGTTTGTCAGTGGCAAAGGTGGAGGGCTTTTGGTACAACTGAATGAGAAGTCTGCCATTGCACTGTTCCTTCTTCATGAAACATGCCTGTTGTTCCTCATTAGAGTGAAATCTAACAACGTGATTTTTCAATACCAACTATTGCCCAGAGATCTTAGCCATGGTTTCGAGTCCTCAGCGCTTCCACAGATGAGCCACAAGTGACTAGTTATAAAAGGGTCCTTGCTACAGCGCAGCTGGCCCATTTGTACACAGCACCTGCTGCCAGTATGCTCATAGTGTCTCTTTAATTTACCCACAAGAGGGTTTGTTAATATAGAGGCTGTCAACAGCATTTCTGACTTGCCATGGACTTTTCAAAGTGAAGCAAAAAAAAAAAAAAATCAGAAGTTATCAGATCCTGACAACAAGGACTACATCATTGTGGAAGTGGTTGGAATTGGTCAACTAATGCAACAATAATCAATAAGTGTACCTAAGTACCTCTTTCTCAGGACTGCATATTTAGGCAATGTTTGGATAGCCCCATGGCTCAGGAGCTGGGGCTAGGGTTGCCCAGTCAGGACTAAAGCATAAGACCAAGGGAGAGCACCTTGTGGTGTTACAAGAAGCAGCCCTGATAAAATCATTACATCAAATATCATCCACAGTCAAGAAGAGTGTGCCATTCAAATATAAAACACTAAGTCTACCCAATGAGGAAAATAGATATGCACATATTTTTCAAGGCAGTGCTCTTGCTCTGAGATTCTTCCCTCTCTTGCATGAGGAACAGAGAAGAAGGGTCAGGTCCTGAAACCATGGAGTCCTAAGTAGAGCAGCTTTCCCCAAGCCTGGTGCCCTCCAGCCCAAGATGCTGGCTCAAGATGACAAGACTTGAAATCCAGGTCTAGCACATCTAAAGGATGCCAGGTTGGGAAAGGTTGAACTAGAATAAGGTCCTTTGTAACACAGAAACCTTAGACCCTATGGCCATTTCCTCACTAGACTGTTATAACAATATCATTCCACTTTCAACATCCTATGGAATCCTGGGGTTTGCAGTTCAGGGAGAGGCCAGCCAGCCCCTCCCTGAACTGCAAACCCCAGGATTCCATAGGATGTTGAAAGTGGAATGATATTGTTATAACAGTCTAGTGTGGAAATGGCCTATGTTGGTATGCTTTTGATGTCCTGTGAGGCTGTCTGGTGATGGTGTCAAGTCTGACATAAAATAAGGCCTGTTTTTTGTTTAATGATACTCAGATTCTGGAACACCAACTGCAGGGGGTCCCATTTGGTTGTAACTCTATAAATCTCTAGAAGATGGATGGGAATCAGACAGCCTTTTGGATGTTGTCAGACCAAAAGTTCTAGTAGTTCCTAGCAGCATAGCCTATGGTGAAGAATGCTGGCAGTTCAGTCCAACACCTGGAAGCCCATATGATTCTCACCACTGCTTTAGGACAAGTTATATTGGAGCATTGCCCTCTAGATCAGTGTTGTTCAACGTGTTGGTCCATACATTTGTGCCTGTCTTTGAGCCATTGGCTTTTGGTGATTTTCCAAAAAAGAAAAAAACAGTTGTAGCAAATAGGCACAAATGTGGTACTCGTTCTTGGGCACACTCGGGGGAAAAATTGCTGGCTCCCTGCATCAGACAGCTTGGGAAGCACTGTTTTAGATGTTGTAGATCCCATCATCCTTCCTCATTAACTATGATGGCTAGGGCTCATGGAAGATATAATCCAACAATATTGTTAGGGCTGCATGATTCCCATACCTGTTTTAGAAGGCTAAACCCTATTGTATCCTCCCAAGATTTATAAATCCTACTTGCTGGGAGTGCATCTGATATTTTTAATGCTTTTTGGTTGATTGATTGTTTTTAAGGAGCACTGCCAAGCTGAATAATTATGGGAAGCCATGTGAAAGATGACAAAGCTGGAGAATTTACTATTTTTTTTAACCACAGCTCCCAGAATTCCATCAGCCAAAATGGACACTGGTCATGCTCATTAGAGGATTCTGGGAATTGTATTTTTTTAAAAAAAATCTGCAAAGATGGCAGGGGGAGGCTTAGTGAGTGTGTCTTTGCTTGGCTCTGGCCAAAGGAGGAAAGTGTATGTTTGTGTGCCTTCAAATCACTTGTCAACTTATGGCAACCTCATGAATTTCATAAGGTTCTCTTATGCAAGGAATACTCAGGCCCTTTCTGCACGAGGCAGTTAAAACGAGCCAAGGTATCCTGGCACGGAGGTCATCCGCACCTTGGATTGGACTAGGTGCAGACTATTTAACTTAGTTCTGCACTTCAGTCCGATCCAACCCACCCCCCAAGTGGTCCTCCCCCATGCTAAGTAAAGACCAGAAAAATCAGGTCTTTATATTTTCTGGAATGTGCCATTGTGTTCCTACTTACGTGTGCAGATGTGCAGGCTCGCACCAATGCGAACCTGCAATCAGTGGAGGGCGGGCTGTGGACATGGCCAGCATCAGCGGTTGGTCCACTCCCACAAAGACACGGAAGCCGCCATTTTGAGCCGGAAGCCACAGGAAGCTGCCATTTTGTGCCAGAGCAGTGCGGATCTACAGACCTCGCACTGCTCCGGTTTGCCCTACACTAATGGAGGAGCCCTGTAGAAGGGCTCATGAGAAAGTCTCTGTTACTTCGGACCCAAGAAGAGCTAGTAAGTAACGGCACGGAGCGATTCACTCACCTCATGCAGAAAGGGCCTCAGAGATGGCTTTGCCAGTTCTTTCCCTTGAAATATATCCTACAGCACCCAGTATTCATTGGCCACCTCCCATCTAACTACTAAGCATGGCTGACCCTGCTTAACTTCCAAGATCAGACAGGATCTGGTGCTTTTATGGTATTTGGGCCTTACAGTTGCTTTGACTACAGCAAAGCAGCCAAAATAGTTGGGGATTGAGGAGATTTAGTTGAAATAAACCTCTTTCCTAAGCTCTGCATCAGAAAACAGTATGCCAGTGCTAAATTTCTCCTCCCAATGAATTTCAACCCCCTGGGAATATAACAGTGTCTGAAATTTTTAGCTCATCAGAATGGACTCCTGAATACTAGAAGAAAATTTGGGGTAATGAAATCACTGGAATATTCAATTCAATGTTTTTTATAGCTATCTTGTGTTTACCCTTGTGATACCTGATCTTCTGCCATGGTAGTAGTAATATGTGTTTGTGTGTCTGTGAGGGAGAGGGAAGGGAGAGGAGAGAGAGAGAGAGAGAGTTTACTTCTTAAGTAAACTACAGCTTCTCCTACATCAGTGCATCTTTGTCAATCAGGGAATAATTTAATAGACCACAGGAACTGAGTGATTGGGAATGGTTTTTAATTAGCTTCTGCTCCTTCCGTTCCAGAGGTTCTGCCTCAATAATGCATAGGTTTTAATTATAGAAAATTTCCTATGGAATTTAATTGGAGTCTGAGGGTTGAACCCCTCTGCGCCAATGCCTCCCCCTCCCAGAAAAAAGGGCATTGCTTTATTAAAAGATGTGAAGTAAATATTGGAAGGCTATTGCGTGAGGAGGCTTTTATGCAAATCAAGGAGAAAGCAACCCTTCTCAATAGACCTGCCTCACTATTCCTTTCTGTCCTCAGTGGTTTCAAGCATCCATTAGCATATTAGCTAAGCAACTGAGCTGAAACAAATATGGCTTGGGAGATTTGTAAATCAAAATGGTCCTCCCTCTCTCATATTACAAGCTCACATCCCTGCAGAATACAGAGGGATGATCAAGAAGCTTAAGAGACAGTGGACAGCATCTTTTTGAGACAGTTTTCAAACTGCACAGGGATGTCCATTTGTTCAATTATGACAACTGTGGGAAGCAGGCCAGTTTAGAATATGTTGACTTGCTTGAGTCCACACTGTGAACTTTACAGATGGTCATGGTATATCTCTAACCTGATGCTAGTCTTCTAGTATAGTTGTGTGCTGACTGAGTCACTGCACTAACAATAGGACAAGAAACAGCACATATATATGCATATGCATTGTGCAACGGGTTGTACAACAGAATGATGTACATGCTGAGATATTCCTTACTAATAGAGTAATGTTGTTTGGGCAATGACACCACTGAATTCAAGCCAAAGAAATCAGAAACTAAGGCTCCCAAATGTAGTGGTGGAGGGGCAGTGAATCCATTCTTGGTTTTAAGGCGGTGTCTCCTGCAGCTGCTCCAGATAGTATGGGAGCCTTTTCATGACAGAGGTTCAGCACTGGGGGAGAGCTCCGACATGATCCAAAGCAGCTGTGGAGGGGCAGCCATAAAACTAAGAGTGAACTTAGCACTCCTTTGGGAACAGATCCCCCAGCCATTCCAGACTATACCCAAAGACAATGACCACAATCCTCTCGATACCTTATGCATGTGTAAGCTTCCTCCAGAAGCAATTGGATAATTTGGTCCAATGTAGAACATCTGCATTCAGATTTTGAGAAAGTTGGGGTATGCATATGGTCTGATGGCATTGCAGGTGGCTGCTTAGGCCATTTCCACACTAGACTGTTATAGCACTATTATTCCACTTGCAATGTCCTATGGAATCCTGGCCCCTCCCTAAACTGCAAACCCCAGGATTCCATAGGATGTTGCAAGTGGAATAATAGTGCTATAACAGTCTAGTGCGGAAATGGCCTTAGTTAAGCTTGTTGCTGCTAAGCAGCCACCAAGCACAGTTTAGCCAGGTTTTTTTCTTCCAGCAATTAAACTGTCCAACCCCACCCCAACCCCAGTAAAGGTGATACTGAGGTGCTCAGAGGGGACCTTTTGCTGATCTCTGATCCTTGTGGTTGTCCCTCTGGCTGGACAAGGACGAGTGAGATTGAGGGAATTGGAAAGCTACTACAACTGCACTGAAGGCAGCCAATCCTCGTAGAGCGGCGCAAGTGCCAATGATGATTTGTTTTAATTCAATACCTAATACCAGGCTATCAGGGAATTGAAACAACTGACCTGATGTCAGAATGGACCATAACATCTGCAATTACCAGTTCTGCATATGGTAAGAAGAAGAAGAAAAAATCTTTATTTGAATGGTTGAAGCTTGTTTCTTCTTGCACTTTGAGGAAGGGAGTGAAGAAGGGAAGAGATGTGTTTGAAGACTGTGAGACAGCGAGCATAACGGGCGATTGCTAAAACTGAAACTGAAACTATAGAGGCACAAAAGCTAACAACACATTAGAGAGGTTTTGAATCTGGACAAACACTAAATAAGAAATAACAAAATAAGATTTGGTTTTAACCTTATGGATAGTTTAAATATATATTAAATTCAGAGGGAGAGAAGAATGGGGACTTAGCCCAGAAATATATGAAAGGCTTATCTTCCATCCTGACTGCTATTGCCCTGGCCTCAGAGAAAGAAGAAGAAGAAGAGGAAGGCACAGCTCCATCAAATCTAGGCCCAGAAATAGATGAAATACTAGGGATGGGCCAACCAAATCCTCAAATCCTGGGCAAGGATTCAGGATTCAAGAATTCGAATCAAAATGTCAAAATAGGCAAACTGAATCTTTTGAGTCCACCAACCACAGTTTGTTGGAGACTGGGACGCCTGAAAACCAGGGAGAGCAGGGACACAACGGCAGATGGCAAGTAGGTGAGTTTTGCCCTTGGAGTAATAATGGCCTTTGATAACTGATTCAGAAATTACATGTGGGGTTGTTGTCTAATATATTTAAATTCAACTTTTAATATTTGTTCAGCGCTTGACTAGAAGGTACAGTCTTCAGATTTCAAGGACAGCTGAAAATTCCTTTGCATAGGGCTCCCTTGCAAACCTCTTTCATACACAATTCTGGGGTTTGCAGTTTTACAAGAGGTCACACCTTCTCTGCCAAAGTGTGCTGGTGCATCATCAAACTACAAACCCCAGGATGCCAGAAGGAGCTATGCAAAGAAAAGCCAGTTTTGACCTGGATTATCTCTGTACTGTAGTAGGTGGCCCTCTTTACACAGGCAGGAAAATGTGGGATTAATCCACATTTTCCTGCCTGTGTAGAAAGGGCCTTCATGTCATTTTCAATCTGGGGAAATCCTGAGGCAAAACTATGACAATTGTCCTGGACAGATTTCTTGAGAGGGAGGTTTGCCTTTGCCTAGACTTTTGCTAAGGTTGAGAGAGTTTGTCTTGCCCAAGATTATCCTTCTTTCTCTTGCTTTTAAAACCCTTTTTAAAAAAAGGATTCGAAAGATTTGGGATCCATGAGATTCATGGATTCCCAGAACCTTCCAGGGATTTGGATCCAGATTCAGATTTGGAAAATTCTGGATTCATCCCATTCCTGTGAGATACCCTCTCTCCATCCCAACAGCCAATGCTGTGGCCTCAGAGGGAGAGAAGAAGAAGCAGCATTTTCTGAACTTAATTCCCTCTCATATTGCTATTCCCTTTTCTTTTTGTTTCAGGTCTTAATTTGACTGTGGACCTGAGTATAGGGAACTGTTTTACTTATAGAGTGCCATGTATAGTGATGGTGCCATATAAATAAATGATGATGAAGATTGATGATAATAATAATACTTCTTCATGTTTTTATTTACCCTATATTGCTTGAATACTGTAAGCCACCCTGAGTCCCTGTTTTGAGGGAAAAGGTAGGATATGCAAGTAACAATAATAACAATAACTCACAAAGCAAGCAGCAAGTGGTTACAATGGAAGTTATTTTAATAAAGCTCCTTATAACAGTGGAGTCCTGATATTTTGATCAGCCTGAAAATGGCAGATTGTGACACACATTGAAATAAATCCACACAGCTTCCTCTGACAACAGTCTTTTGACAGCTTGCCAGCAAAGCACATTTAATCAAGCAAAAGAATGAACAAGCCCACCTTTCCATTAAAAATAAGTATATTTACTCATTCAGTAGTAATATAGTACACAGTAGGAACTGTCGCTGCTTAGGTTGAAATAATAAACTTCAAAGTCATAACTAACTAACGAAATAAGAACCCTCTCATGACCTTTCCATATAACATCCCTGAATGTAATAAAAATTCAAATTTGTTAAATTCATTGACTTCAAAGCCGTGAGCATGGCTGGTGTGGGTTTTTTTTTTTTTCCTTCCAAAGGTAAGCCAATGAAGAATTTGTTTGTCCATAATGTATACATTAATAAGTTCATGAATTTATAGACTGAGAAATCAATTGCTTGGATGAGAGACACAATTGAACTGGCAATGCTAGTGGCAGCAGACAACAGTTCTCCAAATAACAAAATATAGCAGTGATATCTATGGAAACAGAAAAGACTGGACCTTCAATATCATCCTGTAGATACTTCTGGATGGCAAAAGACTCATCATGAATCTCCACCAGCAAAATATATTTGATGGTACATAGGAATGAATGAATACGCCAATTTCACTTTCTCCCACATTAGTTTTGTTCCTAGCTAGAAAAGATGAGAATTACGCTCCAATACAAGCTAAATGGTTATATATAAAGCTTAGAAAAGTTCTTTTTTTTTTTTTTAATTACAACTCCCAGAATTCCCAACCAGGGGGTCTGCCTCAAATCTTCTTCCTCTGTCCAAGGATCAGTGCCATCTCCACTATTGTACCAGCTTTAATTTCACCCAGTATCACTCGGAAACCAGATCTGGTACAGAGCTGTTATGCAATCTGTCTAAAGCTTTGGTTGTATTCATAGTCTGTGCCATAAAATCCACATCTCACACCAATGATGCACAAATTGTCATTTTATGCCTTTGGCAATTTTAATAGCATCTGGAGGCAGATGCTACCAGAAGGCCAGAGGACTAGTTGGCTAGACCCTAATGTCTAACTCACTCTGCTGAACATAAAAGAAGATTTCAACACAATCCCTCTTTAAATGTATTTGTAATCTTGAAATACTAATAACCAGGTAGAGATTTAATATCTAGGACATCAGGGCCAAGAAGTCGAGCAAATTCATACAGGCTAGAAAAGTGTTGCAATGAAAAAAAATAGTAATGAAAGAGATTTTCTTCTGCTGCAGCATTACGCAGAATAATCTGGATTTGATGCTATTTAGACCTGAAGTGGTTTACATTATTGGTTCAACTGTTGCATCTTGAAAATAGGGTGAGCAGATGTCAAGGAGGAGGGAGCTTCTTTAAACTTCAACTCTTAAGCCATTTCTGTATGATGTCGCTAAAACGTGATATCTGTGGGTTGTAATTCTTTTTTTTAATTAATTTTTATTAAAATTTTCAATGAAATTTTGGGTTGTAGCTGTTTCAAGGGCTGTGATTCTGCAGAACATCATCACCATCCAGTAGCCGGCCCATCTGCAAGCATCATTAAAACGCCCACCCTACTCTAGCTATAAAAATCAGGATTTCAACATGTCACTTTTTTGGATTACACCTGTTCATTGTGGCTAAGTAACTCTGGGAGCTGTATCTCAAAGAATAATTTCCCCCAATTCTGAGAAAAATCCTACAGAAGTGATTTCTTTTTGATCTCTTCCTTGAGTTTTTATTGAAGTGTGGGAAGTTTATTTATTTCTTATTTTATTAAAATATTTGCATACCCCCAATATCGTGTTCTCAGGGCAGCATACAATAAGATCTGTTTAAAACAAACAAATAAACAAAAAGTAGCAATAATTTAAGAGACTCAAGTTAAAACCATTTCGAATAAGGCTGACCATAGCAGATGTGCAAATTGGATAAAATCAATTAGGTCCCAAAGGTTTTAATAATAAGTAATGATTTAACTTGACACTGAAATGACAGCAGTGTTGGAGTTAATCGGGCCTCTGAGGGCACCTTGTCAGTGGCTGCTCACAGGCTCCTACTCCATAGAAGGTTATTCTGGTCCCCTTTGTGCCAGCAGGTAAAAGTCTTTTTATTTAAACAGGCATGAGTTGGTTGTGTGTGGCCATTTCCTCACTATACTGTTGCAGTACTATTATTCTGCTTTCAACATCCTGTGGAATTCTGGGGTTTGTAGTTTTGTTACTCCAGCTATGGCACTGTGGGTGAGGACCCCCAGATATCACTTTGATATCAAACAATTCAGCCTTAGCTTCCAGCCACCCCACTCCATGTGTTTGCAAGGTTCTCTGGACAAGCACGGACAGAGTGCAGCCGCTAATGGTTTTACATTCCAGACCCCACTGAGGTCAGCAACTCAAGCTCGCTCGTAGCTTCAGGGAACTTCCATCTGCAAACTTCACAATAGCGGCACAGCTCTCAGCCAAGCCATTTCTTTATGTTGGGCCATCAACGTACCGGCCACACTATTGTCATCAAGAGCAAATCCAATCATGTATACGTGACCTTTGCCAAATCCCTTGTCTAGCGCTAAAACTCCTTTTGTTCTCACCTGGCTTGCCATAGCCGGTAGGCACAAACTCCCCTATAAAAACCCCGCATTTCCAAACGGTCTTCGGACTTCCTCCGACTACTTTGGACTGCCATCCCGCCTTGCTGCTGGTCGTCTAAGGAAACTCCCCTCAGCCAGCCACACTGAGCTTTCTTTTTCGGAACGTCATCTTTCCCTCCAGGACAACGAGACCAGGTGTCGTATTACCCATCCCTACGTTCTCCAATTCTGCTTTCCAGTTAGTTAGTGTGTGTGTTGTTTTATTCTCTGTTTATTTTTCCATAAAACTGTTATTTTTGGTTACTTTAAACCTGCGTGCCTGTTCCCTGACCTGAAGCCATATACACAGGGTTCAAGATCCTTGCTAAAGTTACCCTGCCTCTCGCTTAGCCAAGAGAGTGCTCCAGTTAATTTCCCCCAATTGGTATTTTATTTGGCAATCTGGGCACCCTTCCCGGGACCCCCCAAACACACAGGGTAACAGTTTAGTGAAGCCAAAGAGATCTCTGGCTGAGAATTCTAAACATCCCTCCCTAAACTGCAAACCCCAGGATACCATCGGATGTTGAAAGTGAAATAACAGCACTATAACAGAGTAGTGCGAAAATGGCCTGTGTGTGCGTATATGTTTCTTCAAGTTGCCTGTGGATTTACAGTGACCTCACAAATTTCCTAGGTTTTCTTAGGCAAGGAATATCAGAGGTGGTCTTGCCAGTTCCTTCCTCTGAAATATAGCCCACAGCACCTGTATTAATTGGTAGTCTCCCATCCAGGTATTATCACTGGTAGACCTAAAACTGACCACATAACAGCAATTCTGAAGTCATTACATTGGCTGCCTATTAGTTTCCGGGCACAGTACAAGGTGTTGGTTCTTACCTTTAAAGTCCTTTATGGCTTGGGGCCAGCTTACCTGCGGGATCGCCTTCTCCCATATAATCCACCCTGCACATTAAGGTCCTCTGGGAAGAACTTACTGCAGCCAGTCAGAACTAGGTTGGCTGCGGTTACCCAGAGGACCTTTTCTTCTATCGCTCCAAAGCTATGGAATGGCCTGCTGGAGGAGACTCAGCATATTACCAGTCTTGACAGCTTTAAAAAAGCAGTCAAGACTGCTCTCTTCCAACAGGCCTTCCCAGATTAGCATTTCCATCGCCTCCCATCTATTGCCTTGCTGCTTTGCTAATAGTAATAGATGGATTGTTAATTGCCGTGTATTTTAAGGGGTTGGTTTAGGTGGGTTGGTGAGTGGGGAGGATTGGATATGTTTTTAATGTCTTTTAATATATAATGTATTTTATGTTGTTCGCCGCCTCGATCCATGTGGAGAGGCGGGATACAAATAAATATTATTATTATTATTATTATTATTATTATTATTATTATTATTATTATTATTATTATTATTATTAACCAGGGCTGCCCCTGCTTAGTTTCCAAGATCAGATGGGATCTGGTGCCGTTAGGGTATTTAAGCCACATTAAAGTGTGTGTGTGTTTTGTTTTTCAGTGATGTCTGTGTGCTGCACTTTTATCCTTATCATTGGCCAGAATCCTGAATGGCAGTTATGATCGTATAACCGAGAGTTACACAGTCATGTCTGCTATGTATATCCCTATAATATGGTCCTTGGTATAGGGGGCTACCAAGAGTCCTTTAGAGGCTGGTTTAGCAGCTATACACAGCAGAGCTGCATTAAGGTTTTCATAGGCCCTAGGCACTGTAGTATTTGACTCCCCATCTCACTTTGATGTGCTTTACGGATGTTTTCATAGGCCCTAAAATCCTGTTTTTGCAGTCCCTAAAATTCAGGTAGGCCCTAGGCATGTTGATGAACCCTCCATTCTCACACTAAGCACTGGCAATTCACAATGTGTAGGACAGGAATGCTGGGGATTGTAGTTTGAGAGCATTCTTTGGCTGAGAATTTAAGATATTCCTGCCTAAACTGCAGATCTTAGGATTCCATAGGATGCAACCATGGTAGTTAAAGTGGAATTATTGTGCTGTAATTGTGTAATGTAAAAAGACTTTGAGACCTTTGCCTGCATGGAGCTTTCTGTAGGGAGGCCAAGGCTTCCAGTGGTGTTAGAGCCATCCTATTGGTGGACCTCCCCCATTGCTGGTAAACTTACACCACAGCCAACAGCACATCAGCTAGGCTTTGTTGGGAATTACTATAGAATCATAGAATCATAGAATCATAGAAATGTAGAGTTGGAAGAGACCACACGGGCCATCCAGTCCAACTCCCTGTCATGCAGGAACACCCTCAAAGCACTCCCGACAGATGGCCATCAAGCCTCTGCTTAAAAACCTCCAAGGAAGGAGACTCCACTACTCTCCGAGGCAGCAGATTCCACTGCCGGACAGCCCTGACTGTCAGGAAGTTCTTCCTGAGGTTCAGGTGGAATCTCCTTTCCTGCAGCTTGAATCCATTGCTCCTTGTCCTGGTTTCTGGAGCAGCAGAAAACAAGCCCCCTCCTTCCTCTACGTGGCATCCCTTCAAATATTTAAACATGGCTATCATGTCCCCTCTTAACCTCCTTTTCTGCAGACTAAACATACCCAGCTCTCTCAGTCTATCCTCATAGGGCATGTTTTCCAGGCCTCTCACCATTTTGGTCACCCTCCTCTGGACTTGCTCCAGCTTGTCAATATCCTTCTTGAATTGGGGTGCCCAGAACTGGACACAGTATTCAAGATGGGGTCTAACCAAAGCAGAGTAGAGTGGTACCAGTACCTCCCTCGATCTAGACACCATACTCCTGTTGATGCAGCCGAGAATTGCATTGGCTTTCTTGGCTGCCGCATCACACTGCTGACTCATGTTCAGCTTGTGGTCTATGAAGACTCCTAGATCCCTTTCACACGTACTGCTATCCAGCCACGTGTCCCCCATCCTATATTTCTGTATTCCATTATTTCTGCCTAAGTGTAGGACCTTACATTTCTCTCTGTTGAATTTCATTTTGTTCGCCCTGGCCCAGCTCTCCAATCTATCCAGGTCATTTTGAATTTTGATCCTGTCCTCTGGCATATTAGCAACCCCTCCCAATTTGGTGTCATCTGCAAATTTGATGAGCATGCCCTCTATTCCTTCATCTAAGTCATTGATAAAAATATTGAACAGCACTGGGCCCAGGACAGAACCTTGTGGCACCCCACTAGTCACTTCTCTCCAGGATGAAAAGCAGCCATCCGTGATCACCCATTGGGTTCGGTCGGTCAACCAATTACATATCCAATTAACAGTAGCCCTGTCTAGCCCACATTTTACTAGCTTCGATGCAAGAATGTCATGGGGAACTTTGTCAAAGGCCTTACTGAAATCGAGATATGCTACATCCACAGCATTCCCTTCATCTATCAAGCTAGTAACTCTATCATAAAAAGAGATCAGATTAGTCTGGCATGACTTATTTTTGAGAAATCCATGTTGACTTCTCGTGATTATTGCGTTGTTTTCTAAATGATTAGAAACTGAACGCTTAATGATCTGCTCCAGGATCTTTCCGGGTACCGATGTCAGGCTGACTGGGCGATAATTATTTGGGTCCTCTTTTTTCCCTTCTTGAAGATGGGGATAACATTTGCTCTCTTCCAATCTGCTGGAACTTCTCCTGTCCTCCAAGATTTCTCAAAAATTATAGCAAGCGGTTCCGAAATGACCTCTGCCAGCTCTTTTAATATCCTAGGATGCAATTCATCTGGCCCTGGAGACTTGAATTCATCCAATGCGGCCAGGTATTCCTGTACCACCTCTCTACTTATTAAGTGCCTCATTTCCTCTGCTTCCTCCCCTGCTCCCCTACCGCCAGGTTGAGTGCTTGTATCCTTCTGGGAAAATACGGAGGCAAAGAAGGTGTTAAGTAGCTCTGCCTTTTCTCTCCCCCCTGTGAGTAATTCGCCATCTTCTCTGCGTAGCGACCCTACTGTCTCCTTCTTTTTCCTTTTGCTGCGGACATATTTAAAAAAACCCTTTTTATTGTTTTTAATGTCTCTGGCCAGCCTAAGTTCGTTCTGTGCTTTAGCCTTTCTGACCTCCTCCCTACATCTCCTGGCTACTTGCTTAAATTCTTCTTTGGTGGTTTCCCCCTTCTTCCATTTCCTATACGTGTTTCTCTTAACTCTTAGCTCAGCTGAGAGTTCTTTAGTCAACCATTCTGGTTTCTTCAGATGCCTTCCATTTTTCCTCCTTATTGGCACAGTTTTAGACTGTGCCGTCAGTATCTCCTTTTTAAGGAACTCCCATGCCTCCTGAACTCCTTTCCCTTTCACTATTCCTGACCACGGAATTCCAGCCAGCAGCTCCCTAAGTTTACAGAAGTCCGCTTTTTTAAAATCTAAGACGAGTGTCTGGCTACCCTTATCTTCTCCTTCCCACTGAATGCTAAATTCCAACAGGGCATGGTCACTCCCCCCTAAAGATCCAACCACTTCTACCTCATTCACAAGGTCATCCCTGTTGGTCAAGACCAGATCTAGAATATTTGATCCCCTTGTGGCCTCTTCCACCTTCTGGACCATGAAGTTGTCTGCAAGACAAGCAAGAAACTTGCTGGACCTTGCTGTCTTGGCAGAGTTTGACTGCCAGCATATATCTGGGTAATTGAAATCTCCTATTATTACTGTATCTCTCCTCTTTGAATGTTCAGTCATTTGGTTGAGGAAGGCGTCATCCAAGTCCTCAGCCTGGGTTGGAGGTCTGTAGTAAACCCCCACCAGAATATCCCTATTGTTTCTCGCTGCCTTAATTCTTACCCAAATGCTCTCTACCTGGCTTTCTGGGTTTAAGCCCAGGATCTCTTCACAGGTGAAAACATCCTTGACATACAAGGCTACTCCTCCTCCTTTCTTGTTTGGTCTATTTTTACAAAATAGGCTATACCCCTCTATTCCTATATTCCAATCATGAGACTCATCCCACCAGGTCTCAGTGATGCCTATCAAATCGTATTTATTTTCTTGTACTAGGAGTACAAGCTCATCCTGCTTGTTTCCCATACTCCTTGCATTAGTGTAGAGACACTTAAGTCCCCAGGCCCTTCCTGCAAGTCCTGTACTATTGTTTCTACTCCTCCCGCCATTGGCCGCTTGTACTACTTGTCCAGTATCATTTGGGCCTTTTCCCCCTGTGTTCTCTGAGTCCTTGCCCTGAATAATATTGTCTCCCTCCCCAGTGGATCTTAGTTTAAAGACCTCTTAATCTTCCTTGCAAGACTGTTTGCAAAAACATTCCTGCCCAGTTTTGTGAGGTGCAGCCCATCCCTTGCCAGAAGCCCATGTTCATGGAAATTCAGGCCATGTTCCAAAAACCCAAACCGTTGTTGGCGGCACCATGTGCGGAGCCAGTTGTTGACCTCTACTATTGCCCTTTCCCTACATGCGCCGTATCCTTGAACAGGGAGGAGAGACGAAATGACCACCTGCACACCAAGGTCCTTAAGCTTGGTCCTATAAAAATGTTCTTTTCTATCTTGTATACTGCCTTGGAGCTTCCAGATGGGAAAAAAAATGACTGAAAAGATCATTAGAGAAAAACAAGCTGTGTGTTAGCCACTTTGTTTCTAGAAGACAAACCACAGACCTATGACACTACCTAATAATAAGTTGGAGCACAGGAAAATCAATGAGTTCACGTGTTCACAATTCTCCATTGGACTGTTGCCATCTTGTATTAAGTTCCACGGCACAGATTATTCTTTGTTGAAGACTCCGGACAAGTTCCATTGGGCCAAATCCATATTTGTGGACCTTCTGACACATCCAATTTGGCCTATAGTCTACTAGTTTTGTTTTTGGTGTTTGTGTTTTGTTTTGGGGTCTTGTTTTGTTTTTGTTTGTTTGTTTTAGTTCACTGAAAGAGTGAAATTGACCTCCTTTTAAAAATGCATTCAAAAAGATGGTATAGAGATAAATTAATTTCAGAATGATCCCCAAAGGAATGAACATCCACATATCTTTAAGCCTTAAGATTGCTGTTATATGTCTTTAAATCAACTCCAAGACCCTTTTCACACCTTACCTTTTCACGGTGCTGGGGTGCAGGGCCCGCACAAACAGCCTCCGGAGAGAGGCTCTCGTGTCTGGGGTCCTTCGGCTCCACACGAGCTTCCTGCTCATGAGAGAGCCCTGCCTTTTCCTTTTGCAGTGCAACCTGAGACGGGAAGCATGACCAGCCCGGCTCCAGAGGCTCCGCAGACAAGGTAAGTGCGTGCGGGGCCCTGAAGCAATGCGCAACCATGGAGCATTTTCAGCTTCAAGCCGAAAATGAAAAAAGGCATGCGCAGTTTGCATCAGGCCCTTGAGCATCATGCAAATGTGAGTGCATCATGTGAACCACTCCTCACATTTGCACGATGCTCAAAGGGCCCTTTCGCATCAGAAATGCCATGTGAAAAGGGCCCAACTTAAAGCAACTCTATCCCACATTTTGCTTGACAAGATTTATTCAGAGAAGGTTTGCCATTGCTTTCCTGTGAGGCTGTGAGAGTGTGACTTGCCTGAGGTCACCTGGTGGGTTTCCATGGCTGGGCAAAGAATTGAATGCTAGCCTCCTCGAATCCTACTCCAGTTATTAGAACACTGCACTTCACTGCCTCCTAAGCTGATAGGTAGATAGGTAGATAGGTAGGCAGATAGGCAGATAGGCAGAAAGGCAGAAAGGCAAGCAGAGAGAGAGAAATTTGAGATAAATGGAAGAAAACTATACAGAAAACCAGAAATCCTCCCCATGGCAAATGTTGTGCATGAAAAATGACGTGACGAAACCTTAAAACTATGAAGGTGCAAATCTGATTTTTTTTTCCTATGTACCCCGCTGCTGCGGCTGTAGCAATAGATAACCACAGAACAGGAGTGGGGAGGACAGTCCGGCATTGTCTGTGAAGAGTGAATATTAAAAAGGGCAAGAGTCATTGTCTAGGTTCAAGAAAGCCGAATCAGTCTTGATTTTCTCTGTCAGAACTACCCAGGTGGAGCAATCTTATGAATTATAGTGAAGCTTTACTTGTCAGAAACAACAGCAACAAAAAATGAACTTACTAGCCAGGAACAAGAAGAGCAAAATACATAGGTGAGATGCTATTTTTCACTGCATTGTGTGAAGGTTCCCCAGCTTAGATATTCATGCTGCTCTGATGGACACTCCAAACAGATATCAGGCCGCAGAAAATTGGGTCCACTTATAAAAATAGGTTTTCACTTTCTGCAATGACTGTAGCTCATCGTTCTGTGGAGGAGCCATAGTTTCATGGCAGAACGCTTGGCATCCATGAAGAAGCTTCTTAATTGGGCTGCTTCAGGCTTCCTCATTGATTTTGCACAGTTGCTGGGGATGAGACTCCCTATTAGCTTTAATCCTGTTTGTGTCCTATACCCATGCAAGTTCCCTCACACGTGCAGTTGTGCCTTTTTGGGTTTTGTAAAATAGACATCTTCCGCTCATGGCTGTGTAAACAGAGTTTTGCAAGAATAACCATTTCTCATGAACCCAAATCCTATTTTCTGCAGTGAGCCATTGAATCAATTGGATTTGCCTACTTATTAACTCACCATTCAACAGCTGAGTCAATGATTCTCTCCTGTATTTGGGCTAACCAACAGAATCTCAACCATGCCATTGCACAAATTTGGCTGGTGCATAACTATTTCTCGGTGCTTTTAGTGTGTGCTTGATTCAGTGGGATTTCAGAAAAAGCCACTGAACATTCCCCACTGCACAACAGGACAATAAAGAGGCATACTGGCAGATACACAATCAGTTGCACAGTGATGGTATTCAGAAGGATGGTGTAGCACTATGTAACTATGTGATTGTTGGTTTATAGCATTCAGCCATGTTGTAGGAACTCAGCCCTTGTTATTTTGACAAAGTCACCTTGTCAAACTATGCTGTGGGAAAGTTCTTGTTCACTTTGGTAAGGCTTGAGTAGGAGAATACCTTGCATGGGTCCTGGCATGTGCCATCTGTTTCCAAACAGGTTTGCACTTCTCTAGGGATGAGTCCTGTTTCACAACAGGAGTCCAGAGCCAACCTGACCATCTGCCAGAGTAAGGTACCATCTCTAGAAGCAGATTTTAGATGCCATAAAATAAAGGTGGCCAACTTCTGAGGGTCTAGCAGCCAATTTTCTGCCCCAGGACTCTCTAGAGGCCAAAGATAATGCTGGAAAAATGTAGAAAACCTATTTTTGTTTTTCAAACATTAATATTTCACAGTGTAAGACCCCTCTCAAAGTCAATTCAAATGGTGAATATCTGCTCCTCGTGGCTTCTAGGATGAGCAATTCACTCCTTATTTTTGTCTAGAAAATAAGCTTCTGGGAGCCACAAAACAACTTCTGGAGGATGCATGTAGCCTCATGGTCTCAGCTTCCCACCCTTGACATAAAAGGCCACTGAATTTCTCAGGGGAGGAAGGACCTATCCAAAATACCAAATAAAAACTGCTCAGTCGGCATTGGGTGACTGGGCACTGGGCATGCAAGCTCAGACGGGGCGCTCTGCACACGCTCAAAGGCACGCTGATGGCAAGCCCCCCTCCCTCTCTCCCCCTCCCTCCATCCTCAGAGGCCCAGCTGGGCTGGGCTCATCCCCGGTCTTGGAGCTAGGGTGGGGGAGAAGGCAGGCACCTCCCTCTGCCTCCTCTCCTCTCCTCTCCTCCTTTTCTCCCTCCTTCCTTCTCTTCCTGAGCTGGAGGTCCATTGGTGTCCATGCTCCTGCTTTGGATGGAAACAGGTTTAACTCTGGATTGGGAGGGAGAGAAGGAGAGGATGAGAGGGGGCAGGATGGGAGGGGGGAATGGGCATCCCCCTTTCCTGGAGTGGCATGCCCCCTCCAGCAGACCTCTCTGGAGTGCCCATCTAGCTGCTGGGCATCTGCCAACATGCAGAGGGTGGTCTGGCACCATCCCCCAAAATGTGCCACCCGGAGCACACCACCCACCCAGCCCAGCCCCTGCCTCTGTTCACCACTGCTGTGAGCCAAAGTAATTTGGCTAGCTTGAGGTCCTTTGTGTCTTCATTTGGGTGGGCAGGATGCTATGCACTGCTCAGCCCCAGGCACCAATTCCTTGAGTTCTTGACTTTTCTATTGATTTTGCTTGATGACGTTGCTGGTACTGCAAGATCAGTGTCAAGTTCAAAGCATGTGCTGTCTACATTTCTCCTTGAACTACAACTTAATGGATTTGTTAAGGGAGGGAAAAAAATCTTTGCAAACATAATTTTGGAATTAGCAGCAGGGAAGGGAAGGAGGGAGTGAAGAAAGAATACTAGACAGAATGGAAAGATAGAGGTCATGAAAAATAATAGATAGAAATAAGCACTTTGGCCTGGGAAAGATGCCATATTAAACAATGTCTTTTCCCAGTCTGGCTGGTTTGTTGAAGTTTCTGGATGTAAAGCCTGTAAAGAAGTTTTCTTCTTCTTTAGGGAAAGTCACGACTTCTTATGAAACTGCTCTTGCACTCCTCCTTCTGTGCCAAATCTCTTCAGCAGGCATTTTGAATACTGAGAAAGGCCAGGTGAAAAAAATAGATCTAACTGCTTCTGTTAGTAGACTTGGGAAGGAGAGAATTCCCCTTCACCTTCATCCTGGAAGCCTTTGAAAGTTTGAGGGTGTCATGGGAGATCAAGGGAGAAAGGAAAGGTAGGGAGGATGGTCCTGTTGCACTAATGCTAGATTTAAGTCAAGGGAAAGTTGTTTATCAGTGTCATTATAAGAATCATAGAGTTGGAAGAGACCATAATGGCCATCAAGTCCAACCCTCTGTCATGCTAATACACACACTCAAATCACCTCTGGACAATAGCCATCCAGCCACTGTTTAAAAACCTCCAAAGAAGGTGACTCCACCACACTCTGAGGCAGCTGATTCCACTGTTGAACTGCTCCTACCATCAGAAATTTTTTTCCTGATATTTGGGTGAAATCTCTTTTCCCTTAATTGGAATCCATTGCTCCATGTCCTAATCTCTGGATCAGCAGAAAACAAGCTTGTTCCATTTTCAATAAGACATCTCTTCACATATTGAATCCTAACTGCCATGTCATCTCTTCACCTTGGGCATTTCTGCACTACATTATTATAGTGCTATTATTCCATTTTCAACATCCTGTGGAATTCTGGAATTTGTAGTTTACTGAGGCCAAAGAGCTCTCTGGCTAAGAATTCTAAATGCCCCTCCCTAAACTGCAAACCCCAGGATTCCATAGGATGTTGAAAGTGGAATAATAGCACTATAACAGTCCAGTGCGGAAATGGCCCTTCTCTTCTCTAGGCTAAGAGTGATAGACCAAAGAAGGATGTGACTGAGTCAAGAGGGTACCTTTTAATGTGTAGCAAGATAGGAACAACCATTGCACTGTCTTTGAACTGAGAACCTGGAATCCTTTCACACTACACAACTATAGCTGTCATGCTTTCCAGTTATGGAATCTTTGGATGTGCAGTTTAGGATGAGAGGCTTTTAGACTTCTCAGGTGGAATGTTTCAGTGCTTCACCAAACCACAAGGCCCAAGTTTCCATTGGATGCAGGCATGGCCATTAAAATGGAACCATGCTACCATGACTGTGTAGTGCCAAAGGGCCTCTGGAGAGGCTCATCCCACACACCTGTTTCCATTGCAGATTTTGTCACCATTTTAAATAGCTATGGATCACCCATATGTTTCTTGGCACCATTGCATTTCTGGACATTGCAGCAACAACAAAATTCGCTGACTAAATTCAGAACATTCCCCCTTTCTTTCTTTCTTTCTTTCTTTCTTTCTTTCTTTCTTTCTTTCTTTTTCTAGGAGGCATGCAATAGATGACAAAGCTCTTGTGCAGAGCTGCTCACCCAGTCCAGTTCCAGAGTCACATGTGCACATTGACAGTGTTATCAATCCAAGTGTTATCAACCCATTGCTCAAGGAAAGAAGCAAAGTAGGTGGAGTCAGCCCCAAACTTTACCCCCTTGACAGCATGAATGTTGACTAAAAATTCTCTCTGGCTGGAGTGGAACCTACATGCATGTCTGCAACCCCAGTCCTGTAGGAAAAATAAGAGAATCCTGTGGCACCCTTAAGAAATTAATGCATTTAGTCATGATTTAGTCCTCTCTCTTTCTTCATCTGCTGCAATACATTATTGCTGAATCTGACTGATAGGTTTATAAGTAGATGGATAAGGACCAGCTAGTTTAAACAGCATTGAATGCAAAAAGGGCAAGAGTTTTTGGGCAGAATTCTTTTGACTCATGTATAAGTACCCCTGTGAAAGTAGTTGGACATATTTTTTTTTAATCCGGTGCTGAATGGCTGTACACAGTTCAAGGTTATGCGAGTAGGGTTCCACATGCATTATCCTTGCTCATAGATGTGCATTTGCATTGCCCATGGTTGTGCATGGCTGCATTTGATGCACATGCACATTGTGCATAGTTGCATATGGCACATTGAGTTGCACAATGTTTCAACTCACTAACGAGGCAGAGTTGTTACAACCACCACATAACTCGGTGAGTATAAAGCAGTATTCCCTCTTCTCAATTTAGGAGCACAGCCCATGAGTTCATTCTATTTGCAGATACTCTAAGTGTGTCCTTGTTTATTAGCATTAATATTACTCCTACAATTAATTCAACTCAACTACTACCACTACCCGATCAACATCACCACTTTTTTGTTATAAGACTAATTTTGTGGATGGCTCTTTTTTTTATCACTGTTGGCTTTGATTTATGATTTACAAATGAGAGACTTCCAAAACTCATTAGTAGCCCTGCTCAGGTATTGCAGACGCAGGGCTATGGCTGGTTTCCTTGATTGAATCTATCTACCTGTAATGCAATCTTACTCTCTTCCTGCTACCTCCCACTTTACCAAGCATTATCAGCTTTTCTAATGAGTCATGTTATCCCATGATATGGCCACAGCAGCCTAGCTTCAATTTGATCATTCTGGTTTCTAGTGAGAGTTCAGACCTGATTTGCTATAAGACTCATTCATTTGTCTTCTTGGCAGTCCATGGTTTCGGTAGAGCTGTCTTCCAGTGCCACATTTTAAATGAGTTGATTCTCTTCCTGTCAGCTGTCTGCATAGTCTGGCTTTCAGAACCATACATAGAAACCAGAAATACAATGGCATGGGCAATCCTGACTTTGGTAGCCAGTAATGCATCTTTGTTGTACATTGCACTGAGATCTTTGAATAAAGAGTGGGATATAAATATTTTAGTAAAATAAGTAAAATATTTCACCTAAGGATCTCATCTAGATCCTTCAGATACTTTCTTCCAAGTCCTATCAATACTTAAATTTCATTCTGAAGTCCACATTTGTTTCTGTTAAGCTATCCCCCAAAACAAAAATTACATAATACCATCTGTTTTTTGGTTTTTTGTGCCTTCAGGTCATTTCCAACTTATGGCAAGCCTAAGGTGAACCTACCATGCGGTTTTCTTGGCATGATTTGTTCAGAAGAGGTTTGTCTTTGCCTTCCTCTGAGACTGAGGGTCTTTCTCCAATACACGGTTATAGTGTTATGATTCCCCTTTCAGCATCCTGTGGAATCCTGGGGTTTGCAGTTTAGGGAAGGGCATTTAGAATTCTCAGCCCAAGAGCTCTGTGGCCTCAGGAAACTACAAACCCCAGAATTCCACAGGATGTTGAAAGTGGAATAATAGCACTATAACAGCATAGTGCGGAAAGGCCCTGAGAAAGTGTGACTTGCTATGGTCACCCAGTGGGTTTCCATGACTGATTGGGAATTTGAACCCTGGTCTACAGAGACATAATCCAATGCTCAAGCCACTGCGATAAATTCTTTTATCCAGGTTGGGTGCATCACTTGGACTAAGTGGTGCACCCCAGGATTTATACTGTGTGTCTCACAGACTATAACAGTTGGTACAAGACTTTGGACAGGGAAGGAACCACAGAACAATAAAGCCAGCATCTTTTAAGTAGCCAAAGACCCTACAATCTTACTTCAGAGAACTCAGGCTTCTGAACACAACACCATTTCACAATCACAACAAAAGAAAGCCAGTTCATTATCTCCTGTCAGCAAGTCTAACTGTGGGCAAGGTCAGTTCTCTTTGGCCTCTGCTGTGTGACATGGAATAATTAAGGGCAAAGCACCATTCTTGTGCGTAATAGTTCTGTCATGAAGACATTTTGAGGATGCCCTGGTCAAGTTTTAATAACAGTAGTTGAAAATGGTTGAAAAGGAATTCACTGAGGGGACGAGTTACACCATTACTTCTTTGGGGCCCTTAGATTCCATGATGATGATGATGATGATGATGATGATATGCATTTTATTTTATCAATCATGCCTCTTCATTGGACAAAAGAATGGCTGCTTTACATGAAGATCAATGAGATCTTTTTGAGTTTTGGCCTCCTAATGGCCATTGGCTTCTACAAAAGATTAGAATTTGTATTATACAATTTGCTGGGCTAGAAAGTGAAATGGTTTCTGCATACTTAAATCTGGCCAGTGAAAGCAGGAGGGAAAGAAAAGAAAAGAAGAAGAAACTGTTGAGTCTAGGAGACCACTGGAAAATATTGCTAAACTATTAATAAATATTGATAAAAGCAGTTGGACTGCTGGACTGATGCTTCTTTGTGACTTTAACCCTTCCCCACCAGGATTTAAAAAAAATGCATTGAACAAATTCTTGATTGTTTTCTGATACCATTGGAACTGAGGTTAAAATATGGTTGGCATAGCAGTTATAGTTAGAAATTTTTCTCAGATTATTTTTTTAAAAAAAATATAATTACAAAGAAAGGAAAAGGAGATAGTGAGAGATAAGAAGAAAAAGGGGGAAAGTAAGAGGTACATAGGATAAGAATAAAAGCTAGGTACATACATTCATATCAGCTGACTGTATTTCCAAGAATGTATTTCTTGAAGTTGACATCTATAAAATACCTTTTCATGAATAACTAAAGCAGTAAGATTTTTTCAATACTGTGAATGATAGAAGGTGAATTTTTATCTTTCCAGACTTGGAGTATAAATCTTTTAGAATCAGTAAATCTATACAAGATTGAACCATGTTGATCCTCACACTACAGGGATGGCTAGGATTAGCAGTATGGTTTAATATGCACATCTTGTGTTTTTTGAACTTGCTGAAAATTTCAGTGTACCCCTACCTCTCAAATGGGGCCAACCTAGTGGCAACCTTCTTGCCATTACAGGTCACTTCTTCTTAACCTCATGGTTCACCAAAAACAGCACATGATCCCCCCCCAATATATAATATTGGCAGGGATCCTGAACAGGGAAACATAGCATAAAGTTCTGTCAAGGCAGAATTAGGCCCTGTCTCCTTCTCCTCCTACTCTCCCAAAGGAGTCATCTTGCTTCTGTGCCTCCAACTATTTAGTGGCTGGTGGAGAAGCATCTGGGTATGTGCTTACAGCTAGATGCATGATGATGATGTTATTCTCTGGGACCTCCAAAAAACCCCGGGGAAGATCCTGGAAGATGCCTTCATCATTGTGTGTCCAGCTATAAGAACATGACCATATTCTTATCTGCTGATCTATGCTCTCCAACAGCCACTAAGTGACTATGAAGAGGACCAGCATGAGAGAGATTTTGAGAGACTTGGGGGTTGTTGCACAAGCCAGGTAGGTCCAGCCTACCTCAAAGACTGCATCTCCCAATGTGAATCTGCCTGAATTTCAAGATATTAGGGGGAGAGCTTACTCTTAGTTCCATCACTGTCATGGGTAGATCCACTCATGCATTATAAGCACCCCCACACACACTCCCAGAAGTATATGCAGGTGCATCACAGGTGCACCTGAATACACAATGCCACTGCACATATAGCCCTGTTTCCACAACTTTGAACTTGAATGAGGATATTGCTTATCCTACAAAAATTTCGAATGGTTTCCATAGGGGATCCCATGCGTGAGTAAGACACTAACAGTATTCCAACCCTTAGTTAATCTCAGTAGTTATTCTGATCATCATAATTCCTTCTTCAGAGACAACCACTCAGTGCGGTTTAATGTGATCCTTGCCATGTGAAAGAAGGAAAAGGAAGAAGACAGAGGGGGAAAGAAAGAAAGTGCTAATCTGTCTGTCCAGCAACAGCTGCTGCCCTGCTCCTGACAGCTACCAGATATGGCAACCTTTCAACAAGCACAGCCCATCTTGGAGCTCTGATGTCAAAAGGCCATGCAACCTGCCATTAAAATTCATTACTGTCACAAGATCGAAGACCTCAACCAATGCTTCTGACAGGCCTGAAATTAACAAATGAGAATGATAAATTAAAAACAAATAATCTAATTTTTATTTTTCAGAATGGGACTCAAGAGTTGACTAATTCTACTGCCTGGAACTATTATGACTTCCTTTCCTAATTTTTTCAACTTCCCTTCACTCACATTTTCTTCTCTCTCCTTCCCCTCCCCACCTTTGCCACAATCCCATCTCACTTTTCAACTTGTGAGCTAACATCAAATTAACTGCTTTTCTCTCCGTCTTCTAAGCCTATTAGGATTTAACTAGGAAAAGTTGAGGTAATTTTTTACGCCCTGCTTAAATTGTCTTGGTAAGAATAAGGCTGGGGCTCCCGGCTGCCAGGCCTCCCAGAGGTTCAATACAGTTAATCCTAAAAAGATCTCAGCATCGTTTCCAAGGGTTGTAATGGCATTAAGTCGTCAGATAAAAACGTGTTTTACTGCATCCTGTGAGTAGAGGACAGGCTGCAAAGCGAATACAGAGGGAGTAGCAGTCAAAGGAAAAGGTTCACAAGGCTTGTTTTTAAAAACTCCTTTGTTTCCCTCACCCCAATTGACATGTGGGCTGCTGAAAATTACCTTGAAGAAACAGGTGAAGCTGTTTTCTACAAGTCGTACCTTTTGCCTATTGAACTCAATATTATCTGCCCTAGCTGGGAGACCTATTTCAAATAGGTCTTTATCAGCCGCACAAGGGATATCTATCTGCAGATATACAAGGGATATATTTGCACTGCACAATTAACACAGAGCCTTACCACTGTTATAGTGGTATTATTCCACTTTCAATAATCCTGTGGCTTTCTGGGGTTTGCAGTTTACTGAAGCCAAAGAGCTCTCTGGCTGAGAATTCTAAATGGCCCTTCCCTAAACTGCAAACCCCAGGATTGCATAGGATGCTGAAAGTGGAATAATAGCATTATAACAGTGTAGTGCAGAAAGGCCCATAGTTTGATAATGCTTTAACTGCTATGGCAACACTCTATAAATCTCTGGGTTTTGTGGTCTGTTGATGTACCTACCTCTAGGATACTTGCTAGTGCTGGAGGTCTCTTGTAAAGAACGCCAAGGATCTCACCAAACTACAAATCCCAGAATTCCATACCATGAAGCCATGACAGTTTAGTATCAAAGTCCTATAATAACAACGTTTGGGCATGTCCACAAGAGATGCCCAGGACTGAGTCTGGGACCGTTGCTTGGAAAGCTAATGTTCTACAACCTCCAGCTGATAGCTGCACCATTTTGGTAGTGTTCCACTTGATATGAAAAAGAAATGTATATTCACTAAGTTTTCTTTAATAAATTCATTTAATTCAATACTGCCGTTGCAAACCATGTGACAATCAGTGAAAGGGGGTGTATACCTTTGTTTCTCTATCATCAAGAGCTGATAGAGTTTTCACACACAGCTTTTTTTTCTTTTCAAATTATACACATTTAAATTCACACTGCAGACAACATCCTTGCTGCCTACCCAAGTACAAAAACAATGTCTGGATAATCCCCATTCTCCCTCTCCTCTCTTCAAGAACACAGAAATTGCCATGCTGGCAGTGAGGATGGCTGCACTGCATTCAAGGTGGGTTTGGGGATTCGGGTAAATAAAAAGCAAATTTTGATGGTGTAACTCAAATTTTCCCCATCCTGATTCACTAACTGGATGACAGCCATTCTTTAACAGGAACATATCTCACAAAATTCACAGAAGATTGACACAATCCGTAAAATCATAGAGTTGGAAAAGACCATAAGGGCCATTCAGTCCAATTCCCTGCCGTGCAGGAGCACTCTGGACAGATGGGCCATCCAGCCTCTGTTTCAAAACCTCCAAAGAAGGAGATTCCACCACACACCAGGGCAGCGTATACCACGGTCAAACTGCTCTCATTATCAGGAAATTCTTACTAATGTTTAAGCGGTAAGCTCTTTTCCTATAGTTTGAATCCATTGCTCCATGTCCTTGTCTCTGGAGCAGCAGAAAACAAGCTTGTCCCATCTTCTGTATGACAGTCCTTCAAATATTTAAACATGAGTATAATGTCACCTTTCAAACTTCCTTCTGCAGGCTAATCATACCCAGCTCCCTAAGCTGGTCCACCTAAGGCATGGTTTCCAGGCCTTTCACCATTTTGCTCATTCTCCTCTGAATACGTTCCAGCTTGTCAACATTCCCCACCTTAATTTTGAACTCAATACTTCTGAATCTTGATTTATAGGCAAAGTTGGGGGGAAAATGCAGAAGAAAAACGGTGCAAATTGATATTTGAACTTGCACTGCTTATACTGCCCCAAACACATCCAGAATCAATGGGAGTTTTGCCTGCAATTAGTTGTTGTTATCAGAGCCATCATCTCTTGGAAACACAGTGCAAATTAAGGTCAGCGTCCCTTTATTAACACATGTATGCAATTGATGGAATGCCACAGCAGTGTAAGGGTTTTGAGCAACAGCATAATACCGTTAGTTAGAGGTAGATCTATGATACTTCTGTTTTATATGGAGTATTGACTGCTGAATGACCACATTAATTCTTCTGCATGGGTATAAACAGAAGTGACTGCACCGATTAAAAATCCTAATTAAGCAGTTTTTCCTCCAGGAAAAAAAAAATCAATGCAAGAATTTCAACTAGACTCTATAGAAGTCTCAGATTTTGTTTGCTTGTTTTATTTTGGAGATTTGCAGCATCTGTGATATACAGACTCATACCTTTACATTGCAGATTTTGACCCGATATAAATGTATATCTACCGTCTCCTATTTCTTGCCCCAATCAACCATCTCGTTGATAGTCCTTTGGCACTCATTGGCATTGTTTCACATGTGCAGAATCCTGTTCGGGACTTACATCTTTGTAAGTGGACTTAACATCTGCAGGAATTAGAACTGGGCAGTTCTGTGATGTTTATATCCAGTAATGGGCTGCTGTGACATCAGGGAGATAGCAAAGTGGCCAATGTCCCATTGTGCATCAGGACACTCACTATAGAGTGTTGATGTGTCTCAGAACACTCTTGTTAGTATCCCATTACTCATCTTTGCAACTCACTAAACAAGTTTCTTAGCACCTCTGCTACATAGCTAAGTAAGCATAACGATATGTAATGTACACTGTGGTAGAGTATTCTGGTCATTTCATTTATTTACTGCAGCCATTTGCCTAAATACACTAAAGACACCAGATCTCCTCTGATCTTGGAAGCTAAGCAGGACCAACCCTGGTTATTACTTGGATGGGAGACCATTATCCACATCCAGCAATGGACTTTTAGTATTCTTGCTAAGGCTGGTCTGTTTTCTGGGCTTTTCCAGAAAGGACACAGATTCCTTCAGAAGTTATTTCCTCTTACTCCAAAACAGGCAAAAGAAAAATCTCCTTACTACAAAAGAGATACGATTTAAAAGCTTCTAAATCCACATAGTGAGGCCAACCCAGGCCTTACTTTGACC
The DNA here is from genome assembly GCA_948474755.1 of Ctenosaura bakeri. Classification (NCBI taxonomy): domain Eukaryota; kingdom Metazoa; phylum Chordata; class Lepidosauria; order Squamata; family Iguanidae; genus Ctenosaura; species Ctenosaura bakeri. Next base: position 54,065 of record CAOLHI010005386.1, read on the forward strand.
ATTGAAAGAAATGTGGCTTAAATACTGTAAAGACAACAGATCCCATCTGATCTTGGAAACTAAGCAAGGTCAGCTCTGGCTGGTGCTTGGGTGGGAAACTGCCAATGAAACAGGTGCTATAGGCTATATTTAAGAGGAAGGAACTGGCAAAACTACCTCTGAGTATTCCTTGCCTCCCCCTAAAAAAAAAAAAAAAAAAAAAACTATGAAATTAATGGGGTCATCATAAGTTGACAGGAGATCTGAAGGCACATAGACATGGAATCAGTCATTAACACGCTCCTGTACCTCTTCCTCAGAAGGCATTTGGGGTTGGAAGTTTCATTTTTAAAATTAGTTTATTAAAATTCTATCTGCCCTATATATAAAGATAGCAGCTAAGATCATGCATCATCATTGTAACTATGGATTGACGGTGACCCCCCCCATGTTCCTTCACACCCTGGGCCTAAGAACAAACAAATCAACACAAATGGCTTGTCCAAAGACACCTCACAACTGGGAGTGCACTGCAGAGGTCAATCCCCAGTGCTCCTACCACCAGTGCTTCAGAAACACTTCACTCAGGATGCTGCCAGATTACAAAGGTAGATTTTTAGGGTCACTTTTGTTCGTTCATCACCATAGTTGTGACTCCCCAGAAATTTAAGACACCGTAAGTCCAGTTTACAATATTGTAACTGCTGACGAGGATGCTTGCCATCGTGGTAGTGTACAATAAAATCAGCTAGACTGGTTTAAAGCAATGTATATAATAGAAATTCTTTCAAAAGGCTAAAAATGTATTCAACAGTTTAACAGTTTTTAAAAACAAAGTCTAAAACTGGTTAAGACACACAAAAATGATTTAAAACCAGGTACCCATCAGGCCCTCCATACCATGTTTTTACTAGCCATGGGAATGACAATAATACTGGCAACAATCAGATCCCTGAGAGGAGGGTATTCCATAAATAGGGTGCCACCATAGAAAAGGCCCTGTCCCACATCATCCGAGAATGTATTGCTGTAACTGGTGAGACACAGGAGAGCCCCTCTGGCAGATTTCAAACTTAGGGCAAGCATATGTAGGGAGAGGAACTCCTCCAAGGACAGAGATCCCAAGCCATTTAGGACTTTAAATGTCATTACCAGCACCTTGAATTCAGGCTGGAAGTTTATTGACCACCAGTGCAGTTGCTATAAAACTGGTGGTATATGATTTCTATGTTCTACACAGGCACCTAGCCACTTCATTTTACATTAGCTGAAGCTTCTGAGTTGCCTTCAAGGGCAGTTCTGTGTAAAATTCATGGAAGTTACCAGTACATGGACAATTGTGGCTAAGGCCCTTTTCGCACCTTACTTGGTGCTGCTGGTGTCACGTGGGGATCGTGCAAAAAGCCTCGTCCAGGAGGCACTTGCATCCCCTCTGCTTCCCCTCCACACCAGCTCCGTGCTGACCGGAAGGAAGCATGAGCTCTCCACCCCTTCCTTCCACAGTACAGCCAGGTACTTTCCCAGGCTGCGCTGGGTGAGGAAATGCGATGGCCGCACACCCAAAGCCTCCACATACAAGGTAAATGCATGTGGGGCATGGGAGTGATGCACAATTGTGCATCATTTTCAGCAACCAGCCAAAAATGATATAATGTGTGATTGCCCCCTAATAGCCTCGGGAGCATTGCACAATTGCGAGGACATCATGTGGAACAGTCCTCACAATCACGCGACGCTCCCGAGGCCATTTCACAACAGGACTGGCATGCAAAAAGGGCCTAAGTCACAATATAAGGTTTGTTAACCCCATCAACAATGCCACATGGAAAGATTCAAGTTGCATGACTCTCACATATGATCTTGTACCCGTTGTCCCTTCACAAAGACTAAAGCCCTTACTGCAAAAAGTTGTCATACTACCAAAGAAACACACCTTGTTCCCAGTCCAGGACCCATGCTATCACACAACATTGTCACTAAACAGCTGCTATTGTGTTGCCATGCACTGGAAATCCACCCTTTTTCAATACTGGAAAAAACTGATAATGGCCCCCTTTCCCACCACAATCCCATCAGCTGTGTGAGTGCGGTGCCTCAATAGCACTTGATAACACTCCCTGTCCTCACTGATCCAAGATTGGGGATGGTGTGGGCACTCCCAGGTTGCCCCTCCCTCAGCTACTCCCGTGGCATGTTAAGTTCAGAATCTATCACCTCTCCCCATGTTATTTTCAATTTCTCCTTTGAGTCAAATATTTTTAATACATTTTTTTAGCATTATAGCACAAAAACACAATAGCGTGACAGCATATCATGACATTACAACATTGCACACTGGTATGGCTTTTTAAGAAAAAGAAAAAAACCCAGACCAATCATGAGTTGTGTGGTGAGGAAAAGGCAGGGGAAAAGACTTGCCAATGATGCTGTAATACGGTGGGAACCTCAGCGGTGATAACACTCCTCATCCCTGACCTCAAAAGGGTGCAGAAGACAGCATTCAGAACCAGATATATAGCAATGCTGGGACTGAAACAGAACAACACACTATTGAGGCATGGTGTGGTAAGGATCTAAGAGATGTCTTTTTTAAAAAGAAAGCCTCCAAGGTCTCCCTAAAAGAAACAATGCAGACAAATGAAGAGGATTTATTTATTCCCCTGTTCAAATATATCAAGGTTATTCCTAATAAACAAAGATTCTTCGGAGCAGACGCACACACACTGATTTGCAACAAACTGGAACAGAAAGACTACAAAGCTCTAGTTATCTTAATGCCACCTTTCCACGTGCAACTTGAACGAGAGTAAGGCCAAAAAGCTTGCGTCGGAGTCAGGAGATATCCTTTTAATCAAATAGCTTTTACAGTGTTCGTCACCAGCTTTACTCACTTAATTATCAATCAGACAAGAGTTGGGGGCTGGAAGGACAAAGAGTACCAGGGAAACAAGGGAAGAAAATCAAACCAACACCTCGCGAGAAGTGGCACGACAACAACAATGACAACGTCTCCTGAGAAGTGGCACTACACAATATTTGCTCAACAAGCACAAAGTTCATTTGATTTACTTTCAGGACACCAATGTGTCCCATTCTTCTGAGACAATGGGCAGAGCAATTAAAAAAAGGGGGAAAAAAGCAAGCTCTTCTGGGTTGGCTTGAATGGAGCCGCTGAATAGAGCCACTTCAAGGGCTAGACCTTAAACAGATGCGGCTCCTTTGGTCAGTGCAAAACATAAAGGGGATGAGGGCTCCTTGAGGTGCCTATTGTTAAGTGGAGGCTCCTCGGGGACAGCTTAATTTTTTTTAAAAGAAAATAAAAGACAATGAGTTCATGCAGAGACGAGATGCACCCATTGTGCCTTAACAACTGTGCAGTTGAAGGCCTTAGCATGGGACGGCAGTTCCCACCTGGACCCCAGGCCTCCCTCTTGCTTTTTTTAGGTGGAGGAATGGTGAGGGAGGAACATGGTGACTGAATGATTTAGTAACAGATGTCTCTTCCCAAGCAGGGAGGCCCCTGAGCTCAGCACAACTACACAGAGACTGTTAAGTCCCCCTGAGGAAGATCCCTGCAGAGGACTGAAAATCCTACTAATTTATTTTACCTACTGCTGTGGCTTGGGGGATGGGGATGGGTCCTTCTGCCTGCAGGCCATGAATTACAAAAGCAGGATGAGTAATCGGTGGAGATTTCCAAGTGCAGTCCTGTCAAAATTGCAGGGGGGGGAATGATTCTGTACCAGTCTTAAGGGCATTTCTTTGCATTGTACAAGTAATATTTTCATGAGGGAGGGGAGATTTTCAAGGCAGGAGGGAAAGGAAGAAAGAACTCCTTTGTGAGTCCCCAAGGGCAGATTTTTTTTTTAACAAAAATAATATACTTAGAAAATTAAATAACGCCTGCAATCTATTGGTTAGCCGCAACTAGAAGAGACCCATTGAATCATGAGATTTAGCTGTCTTTTCACTCACCATTCAACAGCTGAATCCAGGTGTCTATTCTAGTTGGCACGAATCAACAGGATTCAAGGCAATATGTTCTGCCAATTGATTCCCATAGAAGGCAGAATCCAGCAAAAGGAATGCACTTGAAGGATGAAATTTGGCATTTAACATTAAAATCAATGCAACTTAACAGTGGATCAAGACCATCGTTAATCCAATAACACAATTTATTGAGAAGAATTGTTGAGTGTATGAGTATAAATTGTGGGAAGAATCGTTGTTTATTGAATACTTGGTCTGAGAAATTGCCAAGAGTTTTAAAGGCGGTATATTCAAACAGTTGGAATATTCCAGCAACATTATGCAAGCCTATAGCGGTTGAAATTTGCAGTGCAGAGTATGGAACTCAATGGAATGTCCACTTATTAAGCAAATACAGAATTGCACTGTGAAGGCCTCTCCACACAGGCATCATATATTGCTGAAAAATATAGTCAAAGTGGTCATTCTGTTTATAGTTGTCTACCATTTTTTTGTTCAGGCTTAATGTTAGCTTCACAGGAGTTAGAACTGGGCCATGGGCATACTCAGTGTTATAATCTTCTTAGCAGCCAGCGCAATTTTTTTTTCATGGTAAGATGAATTGACCATTAATGATAACCATATGATATAACATGCCAGTCTCAGGACCTTTCCACAATAGCCTTCCATCTTGGCATGGCGAAGGGAGAAGGACAAGACTGCGATTATACTTGTGCATAATGTCCTCACAGTCTCATCCTTCTCCCGTCCCAGGCAGTGTGGTCACAGGTTAAATCACTGATGGGTTTTCCCCACCCATGACCCGCAATCTCACACTTTCCTGGCCTGCAGAAGCATCAGAAGCATCAGAAGTGTGATGGAGGTGCTTCCTGCCTCAGCGCAGCCTGGGAAAGTGCCTTGCTGTGCTGTGGAAGAAAGAAGAGTGTCCATTGTGCTTCCTTCAGCAGGAAGCCAGCCAGTGCAGAGGAGAGCATTCTCATCCGGGCAAAACTGCTGCTGGGACAACACCAGAGACAGATAAGGTGTGGAAAGGGCCCCAGACTTTAATGCTATAGGAGCTGAGAACAGACCAAAATTGGTCTAGTAACTAACTTTCTTACCCCATTAATGCAGAAAAGAGGGGAAATACCATATATACTTGCATATAAGTCAACCTTAAGTATAAATTGAGGGCAGGTTTTTGGAGCCAAAAATGCATTTTGCTATGACTAGTGGACAGAAAGGAGAAAACATCAGCTATGTCTCGGGGCCAGCCGCCCCCAGCAGCTGCCACCACCATTTTCCTGTCTAGGCATTCAAAAAGGCCTTTTCTCACTCTACTCAGAGGAGATGGTGGTTCCTTTTTTGGTAAATGTTAAGGTACAATATTAACTCTTATTTAAAAGGAACCATCCCCCTTCTCTGAGTAGAGTGGTAGAAGGTGAGAGCTTAGTTCCAGAAAGACTTAAAAGAAGCACTAACCCCCTCTATTCTCTCAGCACTCCTTAGAGGGGAAGTACCAAAGAGCCGCCACTGCCATTTTCCCACCCAGGCATTCAAAAAAGATTGGAAGTGGCACCACAGTGGAGAGAGTGGAGGAGGTCAGTGTTTTCGTTAGGTTCTCCTGGGAGAGACTAAGCTCTTGTCTTTGGCCACTCTACTGAGAGAAGGAGATGGTTCCTCGTTTAAAAGAAGTACTTACATTGACCCATGGATAAGCTGACTCAGGTTTTTTGGGTCAATTTTTTGACTAAAATTTCTAGACTTATCATGAGTGTATACAGTACAGAGGTGGAGACCCAGCAATAGGACAACCAATGTGCAACTCAGGAAGCATGGCAACTGTGAAAGTGTGGAAGAATAGACCAGCTGTCAGAATGTCCAGATGACACCAGTTTCTCCCATTGATCTTGAGCTGGCTGCCTTCTTATTATCTTTTAAAATCCTTGTTCCCTTTCCCCACCTCCATCACCATCAGGCATTCGATGTCTGACCCCAAATAGTTGTTTACATTTTCCCCAAGAATAGGGCTTATCAGGCACCAACATTTTTTTCTTCCACAACTGGGCAGTTTTAAAATCCCAGGCATAATTATAGGCTGCCAGGACTGATGGTTGAAGCATATGCTTAAAGGTTAGCATAGGAGAGGCCCAAATGATTGCAGAGAGAAAAAAGAAAAGATTGACCTCCATCCTCCTCTTTTTTTTCATTCAGGAGTCTAGAAATAGAAAACTCTTTTTCTATGTATTCCTGGTTTCTTGGAAATAGATATTTCAGGGAATCTGCAGGGGTGAGAATTTCAGTTCAGTTCAAAATATCAGCAAATGTCTTTAAATTTGGCATAGAAAGGAGTTTAAAAATAAAAAAAAATAAGAGAGAAAGTAAAACTGACAGATTTGTCCCTCCAAGTTATAAGTACATGATAATTTAAAGTTTGGGTTTGTAGCTGTGTATGTCAGTACTGAAACGAGAGTTGCCGCCATATATATTTTTCTTGAGACTTTCCTTTTTTATTTAAACACAAAGATGATAGGAAGGTAAAGAGGAGAGGTCAGACAAGGACCATAAGGCCTAAGTAAGCCACGTGGAAAGAAGTGTCTGTTTAGACATAAAACATTTGGCTGGTATTCAATGTATCAGTTACAGATGTGTAACTTAAGAGTTATGGATCTGTAAATGAAATGTTGAACGCCTACCATTTTTTTAATGTTGCAGCCTTGCTCACTTGTGGGAGGAGGTTGGGAACACCACAGAATCATAGAATCATAGAGTTGGAAGAGACCACAAAGGCCATTGACTCCAACCCCCTCCCATGCAGGAATACACCATATAAGTATTCCCCACAGATGGCCATCCAGCCTCTCTTTAAAAACCTTCATAGAGGGAGACTCCACCACACTCCCAGACCATGCATTCCACTGTCAAATTGCTCTCACTGTCAGGAAGTTCTTACTCATGTTTAGGTGAAATCTTTTTTCCTGAGATTTGAAAGTTTTACTCTATGTCCTAGGCTCTTCCCGCACCTTACCTTTTTCCGGCGCTAGGGTGTGGGGATCGCGCGAGCAGCCTCCGGCGAAAGGCTTCCGCGTCCCTGTTGCTTCAGCTCTGCATGAGCTGCCTACTCCTGTGGGAGCCCTGCCTCTTCCTTCCACAGTGCAGCTCAGGAGTTTCCAAGGCTGCGCTGGGGCATGAAACGTGACCGGCGCAGCTCCGGAGGCTCCACACGCCAGGTAAGTGCATGTGAGGCCCAGGAGCAATGCGCAATTGCACACCATTTTCAGCTTCCAGCCGAAAATGAAAAGGTGTGTGATCGGCACCTACCACCCCCTGGAGCGTTGAACAATTGTGAGTGCATCGTGCAGATTGCTCCTCACAATCACGCAAATCTCCAGGTGCCCTTTTGCATGGAAAATGCTGTGCGGAAAGGGCCCTAGTCTCTGGAGGAGCAGAAAACAGGCTTGCTCCATCCTCTGTATGACATCCCTTCAAATATTTAAACATCATGTCAGCCTCCTCTTCTCCAGGCTAAACATAGCCATCTCCCTAAGCTTCTCTTCAGAGGGCATGGTTTCTAGGCCTTTTACCATTTTGGTCACCCTCCTGTGGACTTGCTCCAGCTTGTCAATATCTGTCCTGAAGTGTGGTGCCCGGAACTGGACACAGGCTCTTTTCGCACGGCATTTGCCATGTGAAAGGGCACCTGGAGCATCACACGATTGTGAGGAGCAATCTGCATGATGCACTCACAATTGTGCGATGCTCCAGGGTAGGGCAGGTGCCACTCGCGCACTTTTTCATTTTCAGCTTTCAGCCGAAAATGGTGCACAATCACGCATTGCTCCAGGGCCCCACACGCACTTGCCATGCATGCGGAGCCTCTGGAGCCACGGTGATCATGCTTCCTGCCCCAGCGCAACCTGGGAAACTCCCAGGCTGTGCTGCGGAGGGAAGAGGCAGGGCTCTTGCGCTGCCTGCTCAGGAGCAGGCAGCTCATACAGAGCTGAAGGAACCAGGATGTGAGAACCTCTCACTGGAGGCTGCTCGCATGATCCTCGCATCCCAGCTCTGTGAAAAGGTGCATTGCAGAAAGGGCCACAGTGTTCCATCTAGGATCTGACCAAAGCAGAATAGAGGGTGTTGTAATGTGGAGGGACACTGCAGTGGAAGACTTTAAATCAGAGGTGAGCAAATACAGCTGAAGCTGTCATTCCAGGTACAACCAGAAAATATGTAACAGCACATCCAGTTTTGCAAATTGCCCAAAATATCCCTGAAATAATTTTTTTAAAAATGTGGATTCAGGGAAAGCTTCTCCCAGGAGGGGAGTGCTTCTGTCCTGCTTCCGTCTGTACCAACTGCCTGTTGGATGAGAGGAAGCACAATGGCTCCCCCTCCCCCTTCCACAGCGCAGCTTGGCAGTTTCCCAGACTGCACTGGGGGAGGAAGCACAACCATTGCACTTCCTGCCATTCTGCATGACAGGTAAGTGCTGGAGGGAGGCAGGAAGATTGCACAATCGTGTGTCATTATGGGAGAAAGCTGTCAATGATTTAATTTGTGATTGTGACGGGTGGCCACAGGATTGCAATGGGATTGTGACAATGTCATGCAGAATCGTTGCCATGATTTCATCACGATCCTGTAGCCATTGCAGGTTGTGTGCAATGTGTGGAAAGGGCCTAAGAGTTCTGCCTCCCATAAATATTGCTTCATTCCACAAATGTCTAGTTATCATACCTGCACCTTTAGAAATACAGTTTAGGCTTCCAAATAAAAGGATGTGGTAGAATTCTGCAAAACCACAATACTAACACTTCACAAACTTCCTAAAATATGGTGCACATGCAATGAATCCTTTCCATACACATATGCATTCTATACTGCAGGACTCACCTTTTGGTCCATCTATAACTACATATGAAAATTCTTTCTCAACTTTCCTGACAGCATACAGTTGAGCTACAAATTTGGTACTTTTACCTTCTGTAAGTAACATATCTGAAGGAATTTCAGGTGGGTAGTTTCTCAACCTATTTGCAAGAAAATCACAGCCATTAGACTTTAACGGTTCCTATCATTCTAGTGGGATGAATATCACAGTATGCATTTACTTCCCAGTCATGTTATTTGGCTTACACAAGTATTTTGCATTGAAAGATATAATATTTTCAATAAATTTGCTTTTTTGGAAGCTTCACAACATGCTTTCCAACCAAAATGCATTAACTAGGATCATTTTTGTTATTACCAATGAAAACTTTTCCCCCAAAGAAACCTCTTTTGTTGTGATTGATGCCCAAACCCTTTTGCCGCCACCCATTTTGGTCTCTGCTCTGCTAGTGAAAATTGGGCCACCACACCTCTGCTCGGAGGGCATCACACCAATGTAATCAGTTAGTGAATCTTCCTTTTGAACCTTCTTTTGAATCTTCTTTTTGAAATAACAACACTGTATTTGTTTCTTGTTTTAAGAATCCAGGATTAAAGGAGAGAGCCTTGTGATTAAAGGTTTGTACAGTGAGAAAGCAGGGAGAAGGTATTTAAAGCAACAAAAGCATTGCTGAGAATATTTTCCCTCTCTGTGTGTGTGTCTTGCTTTCTTTATAATCATCTGTTGGATAATAGATGTAACGAACTTATTATTCACCGTATTTCTCAACTTGCATTACCCAATTAAAAGCTCCTGCTTAATGGACCGGGATTTAATCTGGAACTGATAGAAACTTCAAGCTGTTTTTTCCTTCACATTCTTTCCACCTTCAGAACTTCACCTCTAGTAAGACTATCTTTCCAAAACAGCTGAAGGGCTTTATGGACATTTAACCCTCTGCTGTTAAAAGAACCAGCTACTCCTAACTCTTGAGCCTCCCCCCTCAGCCTCCCTAGCTTGATTTCCTATACCAAAATGCAGGTAGTTGTTAGGGGAGTCTTCAGCATCTTTGTGAATACACATCCCATTTCTACTGAACTTATTTATATTCAGTTCAAAGTTGTAGAAGCAGAGTTGCACACGTGGTACCATTGTGTACTGCACATGTGCACTGGGTTGCACATGGAGTTGTGCAAAGTCACAGTACATTAACTAGTCGGCATTGTGCAATTGTTTCATCACTCAGTTATAGTTCATCTTCCCGATGTAGGATCCAAATCAATCTGTTTTCATATATGCATTTTTGTGTGCTCTTCATTTTTAAATAATAGAGAACTGCATTGCAAAATTCAGAATGGTGTAAATATGGAAGTATAATTGGGGTTCAGTTTGTATATTGGTTTAGGAAGAATGGGTTAGGATGAACAAATGTAAAAATGCATTAAAACACATAATGGTCGCCTTTCTCCCACACCTCATTGCGGTCTAAGCCTCCACTGCTATGCAGTTCAGCTCCACTGTGATGCCTGAAATCCCATATGACTCTGTCAGCAATAAGTCACCAACCAGCCTCTCCTTAAATCTTCTGTTAAGGTTACCCTCTTTTATCACTGTCTGTTATAATATTAGAACCTGGGAGCATCTACTGAAGCTGTGGCTTAGGAGAGTCAGAGAAAATTAACAGAAGTACTTTTTTCACACTTTGCAGCTGGGGACTTCACTGCCACCAGATGCAGAGATGGCTGTCAGCTTTACATTTACAGAAATTAGGGTCACAAGTGGCTAGTAGTCTGGATAACTATATATTACCACCAGTGGCTACTAATCTGAATAACCTGCGTATCACCATTGTCAATTGCTGGGGTTCGATATTGAACTAGGTGAGCCTTTGGTCTGATCTTATATGTGTGAATGTAGTACTGTCTGAAGCAGCAGGCTGAACAGCTCATATATCTTCTGTTCTAAAACAGTTTTATGACACCCAGTACATTTTGGGTCCAGTGCTCTTATACCAAAAAGAGTCTCTTGATGTAAATGGGAGGAAAATCCACTGAACTCATTGCTGAGCCTGGAATTATGATACTGAATTATGTTCATTTATCAGCTGCCAGCTGAAGCAGGCAACCAAGGTTGATTCTCTTACTGTTTATGCTGTGAACTCCACCACGGGAGTACAAAGCTTTCAACCTATCACATTAGATTCCACATAATTAAACCTTTCACTGCAGCTTTCTGTATTAACACATAACCCACAAGTACTTCTCAGGGCTGGAACTCCATGGAAAACAATCCTGTATCAGACTTAATGGTCTGACTCGTGATGGTGTAGCAAGAGGGGGAAAGCTACACTGATAAAAATGTATTGCATGAACTGAAGGTCCCAGTAGCCCTGCATTGGTAGGGTTTATGTGTAATTGCTCAATATATGTAAGTTCCTGAGTTTCTAAAGCACTTATCCACACTCTTCCAGTGAGGGGCCTGGCTGTTAAACAGCATGGTGATTTGGCTGAAATCCTGTTGTGAGCTAGCACTGGATAACACTCCACCAGTGTAATTCCACAGTACCAATGACGAAACTGAGGTGGCCAGGCTGTTCTGAAGAGGGCAGAACTGTGCCTGTGGTCCATTTCACGAATGTTGTCCCACTTGAGGGAACCTTTGTGTAAGACTGACCCCGGAATCTCCTAACAGTATGAAAATGTCCAGACAATTATACAACTTCTCAGTCACACAAGTCAAAAGCCCAAACAAGATTCCATATGCTACATACATCATCACTGCACTATTCTTTTGTGCAAATGATGTTGAGAGCAAGGAGATCTCAACATGTGAAAAATCTTACAGAGGTCAGTTGGGTTGTGGTGTTTGTTTGTTTGTTTTTTGGATGAAGTGTCTTAATCCATTGACACACTCTTTCTTGGTGATGATGAGAATCTACAAATGTGGTATACATCCCCAGTGCAGGAGGCCACAATCTCAGTCCAGTTGCTACTTTTTGGAGGAGACAGAGAAGTTGTGACATCTCTCCACGGCCCATTTGTATTTTGCGTCATTTGGGTCTTAGACATGTTTTGCTATGGATCCTCATGGAAACCGTTGTGTTTCAAAAAAAGTGAGGAACCTCTGAGGGAAGAGGAACAATTGAGCAGACCTATTGCTTTCATGCTTTGTTGGTGTCTAGCTGGCCACCATCTGCAGCATGATGATGAACTAGAAGGGTCCTGGGTCTGGTCAAGAGTTTTGAAAAGTTTCCCTTTTGAACTAGAATATCTCCCAGTCAGCATGGTCAGTAACTATGATTGCTGGAGGAGTGGGAGGTGTGAGACTTGTATTCCAGAAAGTAACTTTTCCAAGGCCAAGTGATGTCTTTTCTTAAGTGGTTTGGAAACACTGATCCTTGACCCTCCTATGCAAACCAGTATCACAAGGAGTCCACTCCCAGGGGAGAAAATGGTGAGAAAGTGGAGAAATGGTAAATCCTTCATCAGCCTACAGCATTACCTCTTCCAGAAACCTCAGGCTGCAGGATTGAGAAAAATTTCTGCCCAAGCCCAAGTTGCTGACTGATGTGGTTCAAAGGATAGAATATCTGAGCTGCTATTCTTGGGTTTCTGAATCGCTGGATATGGAGCACAAGAAGAACACAAACAATGGCCCTGTTGGATCAGACCAAAGATCCATCTAACCCAGCAACTGCCCAGGTGCCTCTGAGAAATTCAAAAGAAGAAAATGAAAGTGACAGCCACCTCCTATTATATATCCCCAGCATCTGATTCTCAAAGGGATAAGGCCTCTGCACAGAGAGGATCCAGTTATATCGTGATTCATATATGATGATATTTCTCTTCACAAATTTCTCACAAAGTCATCCATGCCAGTTTGTATGGAAGATCCCATTCTATGAAAGAGAGGAAGGATGAATTCTCTCTTTCCACAATAAAGTACTAGGAGCTATTGGCACATTCTTTGCTCTTGCTGAGAAAACCTCAGCCTCTATGTCATAATGGAGAAAGAGATCAATGCCCCATCCCCGTGAGCTTGTATTCAAGGAAATTCATTGGGGTTTTGCTTCCCTATTGAAAAATACCCATTTCATAACTCCTAATACTGACAGTGGGGCAAACCACATCTTTCTCTAGAATTCTGTACAATTCTGAGTCATGTGATAATTTTTTGATGAAGAAAAATAGGTACAGAGATAAGGATACATTTCAAACAAGGTGCATGAAAAAATGCCTATATTTGAAAATAGCCCACAAATATGCATTTTGGGGGAAGGGGTGGAAATGCAAACAATAATGTTTATATTTTTAAAAAGTCAGAAAATATACACACACTTCAGTTTGGAAAATAGATCCAAAAAAGGCTCACAAGCTGGTAGGGAGGTGAAATGGGAATACTGTGTCCAGTTCTGGGCATCTCGATTCTAGAAGGATATCGACAAGCTGGAGCATGTCCAGAGGAGGGCGACCAAAATAGTGAAGGGTCTGGAAGCCATGCCCTATGAGGAGCAGCTTAGTGAGCTGGGTATGTTTAGTCTGCAGAAGAGAAGGTTAAGAGTGGATATGATAGCCATGTTTAAATATTTGAAGGGATGTCACATCGAGGAGAGAGTGGGCTTGTTTTCCACTGCTCCAGAGACTAGGACAAGGAGCAGTGGATTCAAGCTGCAGGAAAGGAGATTCCACTTGAACCTCAAGAAGAACTTCTTGATGGTCAGAGCTGTCCGGCAATGGCATATGCTGCCTCAGAATGTGTTTGAGTCTCCTTCTTTGGAGATTTTTAAGCAGAGGCTGGATGGCCATCTGTTGGGAATGCTTTGATGTGGGTTCCTGCATGGCAGGGGGTTGGACCGGATGGCCCTCATGGTCTATGATTCTGTGAATAAGGTTGTCAGATTGACAGCTGGAGAGAACTCCTATACTTTTAATGATTGTGTAGAAGAGGGAATTTCAACTGGTGACACTTTTTTCACAATTAGGTAGCAGGGAACACCTCTTGAAATTCCCTCTTCTGCATGACTAAAAGTACAGGGGCCCTCTCCAGTCATCACTCTGGAAATCTTAGGCAAAAATGCTAATGGAACTGTGAAAAAAAAACAGTGAAAATGAGACTGAGAGATCGGAATGCTCTCTACCACTAGAGTTGCCACATGATCCTGGACAGATTGGAAGTTGATCAGAATTGTTGGAAACACTGCTTCAGTCAAACATTATCTTCCTGATCTTTGCTATGACAGCAAGTGCTTCAGGGGTTTCCAAACACGTCCAGCCCTCTCCTTCTCATGTTTTGCCTTTATTCAACCATGGATGGTAATGTAATGTTTATGCCAGATTCACTCCTTGATCCAAGCTGTGTTTTTGCAATGTTCTGGATGAAGTGTAGATGGGTCATCCCAGGGTTTTCTTTAGAACAGTTGCCTTTGGTCTTGGACAGGGAAGGAATGGTGAAATAGTAAACCCTCCATCCTTGTGCATCTGTTGAATCTGTATTATTGCTTCAAAAAATTCTGGGCCTCCCAAAATAGAGCAAGTAATGCACACTTGAGGTAATAGGTGACCAGCCCACATAACTCAAGCAACTCCCAGTTGTCTTTGGTCACAGAGAGACTTCTCCCTCTTCTTACTGTTTGGGCCAAGACGGTGGTAAATCATAGCTCCATATAACATCTTTGCCAGAAACTGTCTGTGGGTTAGACAGATGTTAGGGAACCTTCCCATTCTACACAAAACTTATAGTTAGTAACACCAAGCCAACTTTTCAAGTGTATAACTTTGATGGGGCCCACCCGCCTTTGTTTTCTGCAAAATCAGTCTCCATTGGACATGCTAGAGGTTCAACGCATTTCCTTGCATAACCTCTGCTGAAGAGTCTGCATCTTAACATTTTCAGTATCCATCCTGCCCACTGAAGGGTCTAATACCTGTGGAAACTCTAATCCAATCCAACAGGAATTACTGTATATACTTATTTATAAGTCTTGAAATTTTAGTCAGTTTATTTTTTTCCACAGTCAAGTAAAGACATTTTAATGCAGACAGGTGTTCAATGTGTGACTATATGTGTCCTGTCTAATAGAATATGCTGGATATGGTGTTGCTGATGAGTTTTTAATTATATATTTTAACATTGTTCTATTTCTTTTTGATTGTTTAATTGTGTTTTAACTGTTGTATTCTATGGATTTTAACTATGTCTTTTTAATTGTAGTAACTCATTTTGAGTCCCAACCTGGGAAAACAGTGGAATATAAATAAAAGTGATGATGGTTATCATCATAATCACCATCATCATCATCCCCAAAAACCTGGATCAACTTATCCATGGGTCCATGTAAGTCTTATCAAAAAACAAACAAAAAAACAAACCATTCCTTTCTCTGGGTAGAGTAGTGAAAGCCTTTTTTTGAATGGCTGGGTGGGACAATAGTGTTGGCAGCAGCCTGGGACAGTTGGTCCCCTGAAGATGTGTTCCTGCTGTCCCTTCTCTGAAGAATGACCCTCAATTTATCCACCGATTATAACAAAATTCCTACTTTTGACCCCAAAACCTGCCATCAACTTATACAGGAGGTCAACTTATATACAAGTATACATGGTAAGCCAGAAGCACTTTCAAAACCCACATTGGGTCTTATAGTATAACCATAGCTAATGAAGAATAAATGTATATTGTTTTCTGCACCATTTGCTGTTTTTTTTTCTTTGCCAATAACAAATTTGTTCCAACCTGCTCTCATGTGAGTTGCAAATACGATTTTAAGTCTGCAGCAGAAGTCAAACTCATTTTCTATACATCACCTCCCAGTGCATACATTCTTGCAAGCAATTTATCCTTAGTACGCATGCTTTTTTTTTTGCAGCTGGTTTACCTAAATTGATGCCCTTTCATGTCTAATATTCCCTAATATATCTCTCTGAAAACTGAAGAATTGTGTCTCAATTCACATTTTAGCCCTGAAAAAGTAAATCAGTTCATATTAAAATCCAAACTGAACCAATTTCTCCCCCGTCCCTAAGACCAGGTGCCCATCTCTATCATGCAGTTAGGTAGA